>JACEEZ010002904.1:14813-31570 GCA_016584305.1 Chionoecetes opilio | reverse complement strand
TTTTTGTCGTTCATTAATAAATTTTCCCACATTTATCTGGACTTTTTTTTCCACTTTGTACAATACAGTGATTATATTCTTATGAAATTATATTTTATACACAATTACTTTTGTTCATTTGCAGTATTTATACTTGTAGCATCGGCCTGATGGTGTAATTGGGCACACATTGTGAATTGGATTGCTGACTGCCAGTGCCAGACTGCCTCAACCACAGGCAAGACTGATATACTGCAGCCGAGACTGATGATTATGGCTTATTTGAAGTATTAGTGATAATTCTTATTCTTTGTTGCACTATAGGCTATTGGTCCTTAGCTCATACTGTAAGAGTTTGAGAAACCATTCAATCCTGGCAACAGGTTATTTCCATTCACAAACCTGTGTTCATTTCAAAGTGGGCGGTGTAGCGCGCCGACTAGCTGCCCTGCCCGGATAGCTACCCTGCCACGACTACACACACGCTGCAGATGACGTCTCCAGGAAAACATTGGCCACGCCTCCAGGACCAGAACATTATCATCAGATTCGCTTATTTAACCTAAATAAGTCTACAAAACTTAACCCAAACTATCTTAAACCTAACCAAACCTAAATCAAATCTAAACCAAGCCTTAACTTCACTAATTTAACCTAATCAAACTTAAGTAACCTAATATACCTTGCTATTATCATATAAAAGAAATGGTTAAATTTGGGTTAAGTTAACGTTTGGTTTAGGTTTCATCTAGGTTTGGTTAATTTTGGATAGGTTTGGAGTTAAGTTTTGTAGACATTTAGGTAAAATAAGCGAATCTGACGATAATGTTCTGGTCCAGGAGCGTGATCAATGTTTTCCTGTGTGATGTCATCTGTCGAACGTGCGCAGTCGTGGCAGGGTACTAGTGGGGGCGTGCTACACCGGCATTAGGAACGGTAAAGCGATTCAGCTGCTTTATCGGCCTGCTTGTGGCACTATTCAGCTGCTATATTGGCCCACTGTGGCACTATTCAAATGCTAAGTCGCCTGCTTGTGTGCACTATTCAAATGCTAAGTCGGCCTGCTTGTGGCACTATTTGGATGCTAAATCGGCCTGCTTGTGGCACGATTCAGTTGCTGTGTAGGCCCGCTTATGGCACTATTTGGATGCTAAATCGGCTTGCTTGTGGCACGATGCAGTTGCTGTGTTGGCCCGCTTATGGCACGATATAGATGCTATGTCGGCCCGTTTGTGGCTCAGTAGTGGCAATAGTTTGGTTACGGTTTGCCGACACAGATCTGACACAGAAACGTAACGTAACCGACACAGGCCCGGGGTGCAAACATGAACGCACAAGTTGTCGGTCCGCAGCCAGGCCGATAACTTCATTACGGTTTGCCGATTCAATGCCAATATGCGTTTGTGATTTGCCGGCACATTTGTATGCGGCCCGTCATGACAATGTTTGCTGGGATATTAGGCTGTATAATACACTATGTATATATATATAGGTGTGGGCTATATATATACTATATATATAGGGGTGGGCTGGGTGGAATAGATATGATTTGCGACAGAACGGTTAGCAGATTACTTCTAAAACATATCAAGAACACACCCGAAAAAAAGGTGTCGTTATTCACGATAATATCAAAATACTGGCTTATGATATGTGTGTGGAGGATAAAAGGGGAAGGAAGAGGAGGGAGACAGAAATGATAGCATAAAAAAAGGAGACAGAGGGAGATAGGAGAGAGAGAGCAGAAGAGAGAGAGAGAGAGATAGAAGAGAGAGAGAGAGGGACTTCCTCGGCGTGTACACTCCCCAGCAAACATTGGCGTATGCGGGCTGTGTCGTATTGTGCCGGGTACGTATCGCACCGGCGGCAGGGCGACTTGTTTCGGCAAATCGGATGAAGCCGATGTCGGCCCCGCAGTGGGACTATATATCGGGCCACTTATTGATAAATTCGTACGGCCAACCACAGTCTTTCCTTGACTCGGCCCAAGGAGAATATATTAAGTGGCGGTGACCATGAATGTCGGCCGAAGGACTTAAATAGGGTTCAAAGCTCGGATTAAGGATAATTGTTGATTATAGGTGGCTGAATATCGTAGCCAGTCAGTCAGCTGTGGCCACGTCGAGCCGTTGTGACGGCGTTGTCTCGAAGCAAGATTCAAAATATTACCAGTGGAAGTGCGCGGGCGGCCGCGGCGCTACTATACTTGCTCTACCAGGCCTCTCAGTCTGAGGATCGACTTCATTTACTCCACAAAGATTATAAAGTACGTAGGAAAGGGTTGTGACAACTTAGAGATGATAAAAAAAAAAAATTGGGCCCCCCCCTCCCCCACCCCCCCCCCCCCCCCAAATATATCGACAAGCTTATAAAAGCTCAGAACTTTGCCTATACCTCCGATAATACTAGAGTCCTTTCCGCCCTTATTAGTGTTTTTTTTTCCTCTCATACCTTACAGATCATTTCAGATACCTCCTAACACGTAAATATAAAGTAGGGAAAGATGCACCTTCAACCCCCCTGCCCCCCCTAATGCTCCATCTCTGGATCCCCCAAACTAATTTTACTAACCTAACCTCCTATAACTTGTACAACATTACCAATAACCCCTAGCGAGACTTAATTTCGGGGAACTAGAATTTTACTCAGGCTAGGTTGGTTATATTGAGGTAAGGTTAGTAATTACTTTTTTGGGGGTGTCGTCTAGAGGTTATTAGTAAGGTTAGCCTTGGTTATAGTGAGGTTAGGCTAGGTGTATATTGAGGTTAGGTTGGTTATAGTGAGGTTTAGAATATTATATTTACCATAGATATTTTTGAGGGGTTCAAGGGGTCGTTTAAAGGGGGGGAGGGAGGGTGAAGGGCAGCTCTCCTCCACTTTATACTTACGTGTTAGAGGTATCACAAGTGATACTGTGGAAGGTCTGGAGGAAAACCCCCCGGCCTAATAAGGGCGGAAAGGACTCTAGAATTGTACCGCTTAAGGGAGTTAAGTAATAGGCTTGTACGTTGGAGAAGATGTTTTACTTGGTGATTGGGTTCTAACTGTAAATGCAGTTTTAAAGCATTAACAACGGCACGAGTTCTAACCGTCTCAAGTTAATAGACCTGACAATTTGCAGCATTTCTAATCCCTATAACCCGACGGAATTAGATATTACACTATGGGGGGTCTGGGGGGCGAAATCCCGCCCCCCCCCGCGATCCCAGCGAGTTATAATGGATAGTAATCATGCCCAGATAGGTTAGTTACTAGCGGGGGGGGGGGGGGGCGGTCTGAAATTGGGGGGGGGCGCAGCCCCCAGTTAATTTCGGGAGAATTTTTGGTCAGTAGACGATATTGTTACTAAAGCTGCGTTTTACCTGATGATTGTGATGAATGTGTTGTCCTGAATGTAGCCTTTGGTACAGCAGTACGACCCTACTGGGCTAATATTTATACATGAACTGGTGTCTGATGGCAGTCTTTTTCACCTTTTTAACTGTTTCATAGATGTGTTTTTCCCTCTCTCTCCACACCTTTGCGCACAAAAAGCGTTTGCTTGTAAAGGGCTGTTTGCAACCCCATCCCTGTTATAATCATCATAAAATATTGTAAAATGGCAAACATGATAAAGGTGTTAAAGTGTTAAAGTATGAGAACGATGTGAAAGTAGCAATGAAATGTTGTGCAAACATAAACTTTTTCTTAGGCTAGGTTAGTTTACAGGCAAGGCTTTTAAGTTAGGTTAGTTTTAAGAGCAAAGGCCTAAGTTAGGTTAGTTTAAGGCAAAGGGCTAAGTTATGTAGTTTGAGGGTCAGATTAAGTTAGTTTAATAGTTTCATTGAGGTTATTATTGTGTACCTTTTACAAATGAGAGTGTTTTTTTTTCGTCAAACGTCTAAAAAAGTGTATTTTAGAAATGCTGTAACTACTTTTAACTGTCATCTTCATTTAAAGAAGCAACACCGGCCTCTGTTCTCTGCAGTTTGATACATTACAAGGCACGTAGTTATAACTGCCTTCAACTTGGTAATCTTGACCATTAGCAGTATTTCCTTAAGATATTTTGGTTACTTTCAACCATTACTTTGAGTATGTGGTTTAAAAAATTTTCGTATTCCTATCTATGTCTGGGTGTTGTTTAGGAATGATGGTCTTTTTTAAAAAAATCGGAAATGCCCTCATTTTGCAGTTATCTCCCCATTACTCTTGCTTCAGGCACATAGGCTAACGCAACCATGTCTGGTTAGATTAGTGGGTATTATTTTAACACACCTGTGCCTGATCTCATTTCTAGGTAGAAGGATGCTCCGCGTATGATATTTGTTATAGTGTAACTTTAGTTATTGCGACAACCCCGGAAGTGCAGAATAGGTGTCTAGGTGTAAGAAAAAAAGACGTTAAATGTCGTAAACACAAAAGTTTAGGGGATACTATAAAGGATTACTAAATAACATTTATCTCTCAACTTCACAGGATTTGTACGAATGCAACTAGTTTAAGTAATCATAATAGTTTTTAGACAACTTTTCATGCCATTATGAATTTGCACCAACATTCTTTGTATTGTGGTCTATTATATGGTCTTTGTATTGTGGTCAGTGGCGTACCCAGAAAACTGAAAAGGGGGGGCCAATATATATATTATATATATATATATCTTATATATATATAATATATTATATTATCATAAAATCCAAAATATATAACATCTTAAAATAAAAAATATGAAGAAAAAAATAAACAAATAAAAAAATAGAAATAATATAATATATATAAAATCTAAATATATCAATAAATCAAAAATATATATAACCAAATTATAAGTAAAGTAAAATAAGAAAAAATATATTTAATATATAAAATCAAGAAATACTAAAAAAAAAAAATATGAAAGAAAAATATATATATAAAAGGTATAAAAATCATATTATATAGGAAAAAGAAGAAAAAAAAAAAAAAAAATATATAGAAAAAAAAAAAACTATATCTATATAGAAAATAAAAAAAATATACGAAATCTAAAAAACCCATTTTTTTTTTTTTTTTTTTAAAAAGTAATTTTGTTTATCTATCTATCTATCTATCTATCTAATGCATCTAATCTATTCTATCTATCTATCTATCTATCTATCTATCCTATCTATCTATCTCTATATTGGTGCTATCTATTATATATTGGCTAATTTTTTTCTTTGCAAAAGGTGGGGGGGCATGGTGCCGCATGGCCTCCATCCTCGTACGCCACTGATTGATGGGCTATCTTGTATTGTAAGGTGTAATTGAAGTAATTCAGTTGTAACCATCTCTTTTGTTGAAGATTATTGGCCCGATGAACATATAAGAACTCTGCAAAGAGTTTATGTAAACTTATGCATGTGCATCGTATCATGTGGCAATCTAATCTTTAGTTTTCTTTTTCATAGAGCAACTTGTGATGAAAGGCCCTTTTAGTGGTTGAAGAATGCACCACATGGGAGCATGGCAAATGGTATCTTTTAATAAACAGAAGAGGACTACCAGTGGCCTGCTGTACAGGACAGCCCCCTGCACATGCTGACGATGGATGGGACAATTCTATATTTATGCGCGATTTGCTATGGGTTGAGACCTTAACACCTCTGTTTGTATAGTTTCTCAGTGGTTTTAGGTAAACCGGATAATTTTCTGATGCATTTCGGTTTATCGTTTTTTCCCTTGAGCCTAGCCTAACCTATTACAGAGATTGATAGACTTTCAGGCTAACTATTTTCCTCTTCTTTGTCTGTGTACGTCAGATTTTCCATAATGGTCCTTATGAGGCTGACGATCGATGATACTGTATCCAATTTTTTTCTCAGGCGTTCATCATTTAGATTTTGCAGCATCTCAATATTCATGCCTTGTCACATATAGTACATAGTTCATGAATAGTGCTGTGAGCAGGATACAGCTCCCATAAGAGCCATAAGAGTCTTCTGTTATTAACTAACGTTATGGGTACAATTTAATATTTATCTATATATATATATATATGTAAAGATAATTTTATTGATTTATTTAATTATTTATTTTATTCATTTATGTATTTATTTGTTTTATTTATTTCGTTATTTGTCTGTTCATTAATAGAAATTTTCCCACATTTATCTGGATTTTTTTTCTCCACTTTTGGTAACAATTATACAGTGATTTATATTCTTATGAAAATTATATTTATTCACAATTATTGTTGTTTTCATTTACGTATTTAATACTTGTAGCATCGCTCCTGATGGTGTTATTAGGGCACCATTGTGAATGGATTTCTGATGCCAGTGCCAGATCTGCTCAACCACAGCAAGACCTTACTGCAGCGAGACTGATGATTATGCTTAAATTTTGAAGTATTAGTGAATAATTTTATTCTTTGTTGCCCTATAGGCCTATTGGTCCCTTAGCTATACTGTAGAGTTGAGAAACCATTCAATCCTGCAACAGTATTCCTTCACAACACCTGTGTTTCATTTAAAGTGGGCGGGTGTAGCGCGCCGACTAGCTGCTGCCTGGATAGCTACCCTTGCCACGACTACGCACATACGCTGCAGATGACGTCTCACAGGAAAACATTGCCACGCCTCCAGACCAGAACATTATCATTCAATTCGCTTATTTAACCTAAATCAGTGCTACAAAAACTTAACCCAAACCTATCTTAACCTACCAAACCTAAAGCAAACTAAACCAAGCCTTAACTTCACTTAAATTTAACCTATCACTTAAGTACCCTAATATACCTTGCTATTATCATATAAAAAGAAATGGGTAAATTTGGGTTAAGTTAACGTTTGGTTTAGGTTTCATTAGGTTTGGTTAAATTTTGGATAGGTTTGGAGTTAAGTTTTGTAGACATTTGGGTAAAATAAGCGAATCTGACGATAATGTTCTGGTCAGAGGCGTGATCAATGTTTTCCTGTGTGATGTCATCTGTCGTACGTGCGCAGTCGTGGCAGGGTAACTAGTCGGCGTGCTACACCGGCATTAGGAACGGTAAAGCGATTCAGCTGCTTTATCGGCCTGCTTGTGGCACTATTCAGCTGCTATATTGGCCCACTTGTGGCACTATTCAAATGCTAAGTCGGCCTGCTTGTGGCACTATTCAAATGCTAAGTCGGCCTGCTTGTGGCACTATTTGGATGCTAAATCGGCCTGCTTGTGGCACGATTCAGTTGCTGTGTAGGCCCGCTTATGGCACTATTTGGATGCTAAATCTGCCTGCTTGTGGCACGATTCAGTTGCTGTGTAGGCCCGCTTATGGCACTATTTGGATGCTAAATCGGCTTGCTTGTGGCACGATGCAGTTGCTGTGTTGGCCCGCTTATGGCACGATATAGATGCTATGTCGGCCCGTTTGTGGCTCAGTAGTGGCAATAGTTTGGTTACGGTTTGCCGACACAGATCTGACACAGAAACGTAACGTAACCGACACAGGCCCGGGGTGCAAACATGTACGCACAAGTTGTCGGTCCGCAGCCAGGCCGATAACTTCATTACGGTTTGCCGACTCAATGCCAATATGCCGTTTGTGATTTGCCGGCACTAATTTGATGCCGGCCCGTCATGACAATGTTTGCTGGGTCGTGGCCACCGAGATGATGTCTCTCGGTGGTCTCGGTACACTGCACTGTGACTAGCAGAAATACATACCTGGCAACTCAAGGAGAAGGAAGAGGAGGGAGAAGAAATAATAGAAGAAAAAAAAGGAGAGAGAGAGAGAGAGAGAGAGAGAGAGAGAGAGAGAGAGAGAGGGGAGAGAGAGAGAGAGAGAGAGAGAGAGAGACTTCCTCGGCGTGTACACTGCACTGTGACTAGCAGAAATACATATCTGGCAACTCAAGGAGAAGGAAGAGGAGGGAGAAGAAATAATAGAAGAAAAAAAGGAGAGAGAGAGAGAGAGAGAGAGAGAGAGAGAGAGAGAGAGAGAGAGAGAGAGGGGAGAGAGAGAGAGAGAGAGAGAGAGAGAGAGAGAGAGAGAGAGAGACTTCCTCGGCGTGTACACTGCACTGTGACTAGCAGAAATACATTCTGGCAACTCAAGGAGAAGGAAGAGGAGGGAGAAGAAATAATAGAAGAAAAAAAAGGAGAGAGAGAGAGAGAGAGAGAGAGAGAGAGAGAGAGAGAGAGAGAGAGAGAGGAGAGAGAGAGAGAGAGAGAAGAGAGAGAGAGAGAGAGAGAGAGAGAGAAGGGAAAGAGAGAGAGAGAGAGAGAGAGAGAGAGAAGGGAAAGAGAGAGAGAGAGAGAGAGAGAAGGGAAAGAGAGAGAGAGAAGGGAAAGAGAGAGAGAGACACGGCGTGGTATACGTATTTCCCCCCAAATACAGACTTGTGTCGCGCGCGCTGATTGGTTAGGTGGCACTAAGAAGGGTTGGGCACTAAGAGAAGGGCACTAAGTAAGCCTTCTGTCCCCTTACACGAGGCTAAGATGACGCCCGAAAATGCTTTCTTAGTAATCTTCTTGGCCCGGTATAACTAAGTCGGTCTTAGGACGCTATGAGGGTGTAGTTTAGAGCCCCTTCGAAAATGCCCACCCAGACATTCCCTCATAAACAGACACTTGCCCACACGACACCTGGTCTGCCGCTCCACCTGGAATAACACGCTCGGCGATGCCCTCCGCATGTGACTCTTCCCCCCAACCGTGGATAAGGAAAAAGTCCCGTGTCCTTGATGTCACAAACACCCGCCTCCGCCTGGGGCACACAACACTCACGACTCACCTGCACCGTCTTCGTCTGTCCCCGGTCCCTCACTAGCGTCACTGCCCCTGGTGCATGAATGTTCCGGAGACTATTGAACACTTCCTGCTGCAGTGTACGCGCTTCCACTCCCACCGTGTAGTGCTACAGTCTCAACTCATCGCCCTGAACGTCACCACCTTTGACCTGCCCACCCTGCTGGCGGCGGCGGGCGTCCACCCCTCACGGCAACACGCCGTCATCCGCCTCACCTGTGCCTTCCTGAGGAGGACAGGTCAACTACCACGCCTGTGATAACATCATAGGACATCACCAGGGCTCATAGTGTTCCCCAAGGGATCCTCGCAGCCCTAAAACAAGAACAAGGTAGCAACGCCTCGAAGGCAGGAACACGCTGTCCCCGCCCCCCTGTGCCCTCCTGAAGACTGATCACCACCACGCCTACCACAGCCTCATAGTACATCACCAGGGCTACCAGGGCACCTCAAGGCATCCTCGCAGCCCTACACAACACCAAGAAGGAAGCACAGACAGGAGGTCACCACTGGCTGCTGGTACAGGTATGTTATGTTGTATACAGTATAGGTTATAGAGAGTTTCGTATACAAGTTGTTTCGTAGTCTATATGAAACCATAGTCGTTTCGTACACTCAGCTCATAGTTGAACTTGATTACTAGAGTTACGAAATGACAGCAGGTTTAGTTATGTACGAAAAAACTCAATCAGTGTACGAAACAATTAACAAAAGACGGCGTACGAAACAAATTGTGGGTATTATTCCAGGTGAACACCGAATTCATATTAGTGGACGAATTTTCTTTTTTTGGTGAGTTTTGATGTGTTGAATTATTGATGTGTTTCTGCTATCAATCTGTCGAATTGTTTCTGTCGAAATTTTTGTTTATGTTTTTTTGTAAGGTTAGGTTAGGTTCAAATTGTTTTTTCTTTTTTGTTCCAAATCACTAAAAAAAAAAAAAATTGATTTGACAGAAACATTTAGTAGATTAATTCAAAACACATAAAAACTCACCAGAAAGAAATAGTTTCGTCCACCAAAGGAAGTTCGGTGTTCATCTGGAAATTTACCAACTTGTGTACGAAACTCCCTGTCAGCACATGCATTGATTCCTCCCTTTGTCAATGTCTCCCCCCAACCAGGGAATTATTATGACTGAGGTCCTGGAACCTGTCTGACCTGTCCCATGGTGTGCATCTCATGCTGAGTCTTTTGAACCCACCTCCCATGGCGCAATGGAACACTAAGGGCGATACATAGACTACCGAAAATCTACAGTTATTTCAGCCAGAAACAGTTAAGTTAGGTTAAATCAGGTTAGGTTAGGTTAGAGGTGGGGTTTGGTTTATTAACATGATATCAAGAAAAAAAGAAAATGTTCAAAACTACGGCAGTGCGAAGTGGAACAAGATTTGCGGAGCGGACCGGGAGGGGCGGGGCGCACCTTTTAAAATAATTGACTTCCGGCTAAAACGAATGCCAGATTCATTCAAATTACATCAAAACTATTCAGGAAAACTGTTCAAGTTTCAGCCTCGAAATCACGGGATGACCTAACTGTACATTTACCCCATCAAGGGGGTCGTGGTGGTGGTGGTGGTGGAGGCTGAGACACGGGGGGGCGGAGGCCTTGACTAGTGTAGCGTGAGTGAGGCAGGAAGCCCCTGGTGTTGGCCCCACAGGCAGGAGCAGCGCGTTAGGGCAGCACGTGGCTATCTGTGTACTGACTGTCACCACTGTTGCAGGTGCTGAGGTCAGAGTGGAGGCCGGTGCTGAGGTCAAAGTGGAGGCTGAGCGATGGACGTGGTGGAGGCTGGGGGCAGCGCGGATCCGTCTGCCGGACTTGACAGCAAGACTCGTCTTGTGAGCCACAGGTTGAAACACACTAATGCTGCAAAGTACCAGTGTTCAGAGTGTGGCAAAGGGTTTACCAGAAAGTCTGCCCTACCACACACTCCAAGACACACAGCGGTGTTAAAGATCGTGAATGTTTAAAGTGTGGGAGAAAATTTGCTCTGAAGTCTCGTCTCACCGCACATACCCTGACACAGTAGTGTTAAAAACCATGAATGTCTGGAGTGTGGGAAAAGATTTACTGTAAAGGGTGACCTCACCAAACACTCCCTGACACACAGTGGTGTTAAAAACCATGAATGTTTAGAGTGTGGGAAAAGATTTACTGCAAAGCGTGACCTCACCAAACACTCCAAGACACACGGTGTTAAAAACCATGAATGTTTAGAGTATGGCAAAAGATTTACACAAAGAGTTACCCTCAACACACATATCTTGACACACAGTGGTGCTAAAAATTATGAATGTCTAGAGTGTGACAAAAAATTTACAGCAAATTCTAGCCTCACCAAACACACCCTGACACACATTGGTGTCAAAAATTATGAAAGTCTAGAGTGTGGGAAAAGATTTTCTCAAAAGGGAAACCACAATCACCCTGACACACCGTGGTGTTAAAAAGTATGAATGTCTGGAATGTTGGAAAAAATTTACTAGTAATTCTTATCTCACCACACACCCTGACACACAGTGGTGTTAAAAAATATGAATGTCTAGAGTGTGGGAAGAGATTTGCTTATAATTCTAATTACAACAGACACTCCTTGATGCATTCTGGCTTGAGGGAGTTCAAGTGTGATGTTTGTAAGAAGTGTTTCAAGACAAAGGGTGATATTGCCAGGCACGTGAAGATCCACTTTTGAGGTGGTGTGTTGTGTGGACAAGTGTGGTTGTACCCGTGGCTGTGGCAGTGGGTGGTGGTGGTGGAGGTGGTGGCAGCCGTGCCCTTGTGTTCTGTGAGGGAGTAATGGCCCCAGCAGTTGTTAGGTGGACAGTGCAGGTGTGACTTTAAATAAATGTGTGTGCCCGGTAAAACCTTTGTTTGTGTATATAGCCTTAAGGTTTAGCACAGACTTTGACAGAGAAAGTGTACCGCCCGTACTGTTTTTTTTATGCCGTGACGGCCACCTGACCACTTTCACTTTCACTCTTCTACTCTTCTCTCCTGTGGTCGTGATGTCATGCTGAAGGGGATGCCGAAGGGGGAGCTGCAGCCCTCATGGCTAGAAAGGAGGCTGGGACAGGGAACTAATGTAATGTTCCATGGGCAAACCTGAGTACTGACAGAGCGCTACACTGCCCTGGGCCCTCTGTTATCCCTTATGAATCCCCTCATGAGAATCCCTTCACAGACGCACTGACAGGCTAACAAGCACAATTCGGGGAATAAATCTTATATCCCATTATTATATTTTTTTGATCTAGGTGAGACTTGATTCCACACAGTAGAGACTTCGCCTTTTGACGAACCCACAGTCGGCGACGGTACCGACCAGACCAAACTGTTATATCCGCTTGGTCTGCGGTCATCTTGGTATATTTTCGCATTACAAATGTAACACACAGGCACACATGTCGCACTGCAGTATGTGGCTCTCTGTGTGCTGACTGTCACCACTGTTGCAGGTGCTGAGGTCAGAGTTCAAGCCGGTGCTGAGGTCAGAGTGGAGGCTGAGCGATGGACGTGGTGGAGGCTGGGGGCAGCGCGGATCAATCTGCCGGACTTGACAGCAAGACGCACCTTGTGAGCCACAGGTTGAAACACACTAATGCTGCAAAGTATGAATGTCCAGAGTGTGGCAAAGGGTTTACCAGAAAGGATAACCTTTCCACACACACCCTGACGCACAGTAGTGTTAAAGATTATGAATGTTCAGAGTGTGGCAAAGGGTTTACCAGAAAGTCTAGCCTCACCACACACTCCAAGACACACAGTGGTGTTAAAGATTATGAATGTTTAAAGTGTGGGAAAAGATTTGCTCTGAAGTCTCGTCTCACCACACACACCCTGACACACGGTGGTGTTAAAAACCATGAATGTCTAGAGTGTGGGAAAAGATTTACTGTAAAGGGTGACCTCACCAAACACTCCAAGACACACAGTGGTGTTAAAAATTACCAATGTTTAGAGTGTGGGAAACTATTTGCTTTGAAGTCCTATCTCACCCAACACACCCTAACACACAGTGGTGTTAAAAACCATGAATGTTTAGAGTGTGACAAAAGATTTACTACAAAGGGTGACCTCACCACGCACTCCAAGACACACAGTGGTGTTAAAAACCATGAATGTTTAGAGTGTGGCAAAAGATTTACACAAAGAATTACCCTCAACACACATATCTTGACACACAGTGGTGTAAAAAATTATGAATGTCTAGAGTGTGGGAAAAGATTTGCTCAAAAGGGTAACCTCACCACACACACCCTGACACACAGTGGTGTTAAAAAGTATGAATGTCTGGAATGTGGGAAAAAATTTACTAGTAATTCTTATCTCACCACACACACCCTGACACACAGTGGTGTTAAACAATATGAATGTCTAGAGTGCGGGAAGAGATTTGCTCATAATTCTAATTACAACAGACACTCCTTGATGCACTCTGGCTTGAGGGAGTTCAAATGTGATGTTTGTAAGAAGTGTTTCAAGACAAAGGGTGATATTGCCAGGCACGTGAAGATCCACTTTTGAGGTGGTGTGTTGTGTGGACAAGTGTGGTTGTACCCGTGGCAGTGGGAGTGTGTCCTGTGTGGCAGTGGGTGGTGGTGGGCAGTGTGTTACATGCAGAGCTGGGCACTAAATACATTGAATGTACAGCTAAGTATTAATTATCCGACCTTGGGGGGACCGAAGGCAGATCGGATAATTGAAATAGTCGGATGTTCGGATATAACAGTAACCATAAACGTAAGGACAAAATGGTATAGAACATAAAAGATGCAGCTCTTGAAGGCCGATCCAGTGGTATACGCGAAAGTAAAATTCATGCATAAATAAAGCCACAAATCAATGTTATCTAAAAAATTGAAAAAACGAAGTAAAATAAATGGCCAAAACAAGACACAATGTGGTGGTGAAAAAGTTGGTTGTTTGGACAAGTCGGATGTTTGGAGGTCGGATGTTGGGAATTTGGCTGTATTTAAATACTAAATACTAAATACATGGGAGAAATGTATTTAAATACTAAATACTAAATACATGGGAGAAATGTATTTAAATACTAAATACTAAATACATTTTACGAATGTATTAAAATACTAAATACTAAATACATCAATTGTATTTAAATACATTTTTAAATACACACAAATTTTAACATGTCCGAAAAAAATGAATTTCCTTAGGATTTCCTTAGATTTTGGGTTTCCTTAGAAATTTCCTTCTCAGGCCTAAATTTCCTTGAAAGCAAGACATTTCCTTGCCAGTGGAAACACTGGTTCACTGTAAAGTCTGGTTCACGCGGCAAAAGTCGGCATTTTGTAGCGCGGGGAAGTCGGCCTCTAGCGGTCTAGTGCGGAGATTACGTTCACACACGCAATTCGTTCCGGGAAACAAATGCTGGTTTGTTGTTGATGGACACCTGCCGCTGCCAGCAGTGGGTGGGCAGGTCAAAGGTGGTGAGATTCAGGGCGAGGAGTTGAGCGTGTAGCACTATAATTAACAGGGTGGGTGAGGAAGCGTGGACACTGCAGCAGCAAGTGTTCAATAGTTTCCGGAACGTTCTTGTACCAGGGGCAGTGAGGGTCTCAGGCAGCAGGGTCAGGGGTCACGTCGCGCTAGGGACTAGGGGCTAGTGGCTGGCTTGTGTGTACGTATTTGGCGAGCGAAAGATACAATTTCGCGCACTTTATTATGAAGTAGTATTGATAGTTTTATTTTTCGTTGATATCATCTACTAAATCAAACCCCACGTCTAACATAACATAATCTGATTTAAACTAACAAACGTTTCTGGCTTTAGCCAAAACGGAAAATTTTCTCTATTATATGTATCGCCATTGGCATGGAAATTGGGGAAATTGGGACTCAAATTATGGATGAAAAGATCTGGTAAGTTAAATTTGTTAGTTTTTAATGCCTAATACCGAAATTATACCAATAATTGGGGTGAGTGGGGAAGAGGGTGGTGCTGGGTTCTGCATTTGTTTGAATTTGGCGTGCAAAATTCTCGGCCACTCGGCAGATAAATGACCGATCGAGCGGTGTGGGATTTTTTTGAAAAACATAGGCCGAGATGACTCCCAGCCTCAGTCCCAGGCCTATTCTCAGCCGTTTGTTTGCCGACAATAGCCCAGTGTGAACCGGGCTTAACATCGGGGTTGCCAGATAGTTGGGCGGGTTTATGGCCAAATTAACTGAAAAAAAAGTATTAAATTTTTTATATTAAATGTATTTAAATACATGATAACCAATGTATTTATAAATACATTTCTAAATACACAAATGTATTTAAATACAATTGTATTTAAATACAATTGTATTTAAATACAATTGTAATTTAAATACTGCCCAGCTCTGGTTACATGTGTGGTGGCAGTCGTGCCCTTGTGTTCTGTGAGGGAGTAATGGCCCCAGCAGTTGTTGGGTGGCCAGTGCAGGTGTCACTCTCAATAAATGTGTGTGCCCGGTAAAACCTTTGTTTGTTTATAGCCATAAGGTTTAGCACATACTTTGACAGAGAAAGTAACACAGGCACACATGTCGCACTGCAGTATGTGGCTATCTGTGTGCTGACTGTCACCACTGTTGCAGGTGCTGAGGTCAGAGTTCAAGCTGGTGCTGAGGTCAGAGTTCAAGCCGGTGCTGAGGTGAGCGTGGAGGCTGAGCGATGGACGTGGTGGAGGCTGGGGCAGCGGGGATCAGTCTGCTGGACTTGACAGCAATACGCACCTTGTGAGCCACAGGTTGAAACACACTAATGCTGCAAATTACCAGTGTCCAGAGTGTGGCAAAGGGTTTACCAGAAAGGATAACCTCACCACACACTCCAAGACACACTGTAGTGTTAAAAATTGCCAATGTTTAGAGTGTGGCAAAATATTTGCTCTGAAGTCCTATCTCCATGCACACACCCTGACACACAGTGGTTAGGGTGCACAACTTTATATATGAAAAAAACACTTTTCTTTTTTTGAGTTGTCTATGTTTCAGTTTTGTTCCATTATAGCTAAGAACCACTGATGAAATATTAAAAAAATTGAAGTAGATTTAGAGGTCCCTCCAAGCCCATATAAATGTAATAGGGTCATCGGCCAGAATTAGCCTCAAAATGGCCTTAATTTGTTCAATTCTGCACTGGTTACGTAATATATAAACATTAAAAGTCAAAGATAATCTTTCAAAATGAATAAATATAATTACTTTCAACATTTTTAGACATACACAAATATATTACAATAATAATATGAAACATGGCTTTCTTGGCAAGTTATTATTAATTATTCAGACGGGAAGAATTCAAATGTTCCTGTTTAGGATTACTTGTACTAAATGTACACTCCTAAATTAATTTACAATATTAAATGAAGTGTAAGATGTCAAAATGTTTGAGATAATGCAAAACTATTATATATTAAAACATAGCTTTCATGTGATCTGTTCTATTCATTATGTTTAATGGGAATAAAATGATAAGACTTTAAGGATTACACACTGAAAATTACACTATGCATTAATGTATATGTTTTGTCACTGAATTGTCACAAATATTGTCCCTCATACTGTCTATATCTAATAAAATTCCAATGTTAAATTCACAAATGAATAAATTTAATCAAGAGCATCAGTATTGCTACGTTTACGAAGTTTACGTAGATTGGTTGCTGACTTCCTGTCCTCCTCAACAACTTGAAGTACATTCTGGAAGTGGCCATCGGACCTTGCAGTGTCAACGAAATCAGATGAGAGTTTCACACCTCTTTCTGCAGCATCATTAATTACACTCACTGAGGCCACATTTTCACTGCTAGCTATGTAGGCAGCACTCATGACCCACTCAGCCAGGGGAAGTTGAAGAAAACTGTCATCAATATCTAGACGGTAGATAGTAAACCAGGAGTCTACTTCAACCAGGTCACTCAAGCGTGTGATGCAGTTATCGTTGGGAATTTGGGTTTGCCCAACCTGGCCCCAAAGCGATTCGTGGAGCATCTAGTTCACAAGAAGAAGCTTGATGTAAAGCAGGGCATCTGAAATGACGATCAAGGGT
>JACEEZ010002904.1:0-13054 GCA_016584305.1 Chionoecetes opilio | reverse complement strand
AATATCCGGAAGAGGGTTATTTCCCTTTGTTCAAGCCCACGAACGCGTTTTTTTTTAGAGAGGCGAGGTTGGAGTCGAAACATAAATTTGGTCGACTTTTTAATTAGCAAATAACTCCACTAAACACCCATTTATAAACGTGATCTGTCACTATTGTGTCTATTTTGAAGGACATTAAGAATCTAAGAGTGTTCCTTGATCTGATAGGAGGGTGAGGAGAGGATGAAAAGTTTTGAATCTACTAGTTATCGATGATCGCGAAATAAGTGTCCCACGAATTTGGACTCGTACCCGGAGTGTCTGGGGGGGAGGGAGTGAGGGAAGGGAGGAAGATAGAAGTTAGAGATAGAAAGAAGGAAGATGGAAGGATAAATATTAGGCGAACAAAAGTTTGATTGACCTTAGTAATAATAAAGATAATCTGTTCCCCCAGATGCGGGGTCTAGGTGGCAACTGGCCCCAGAACAGTGTATGGAGATTGAAATCTTTTATCCTTCTTACAGACCTAACCGGGAATTGTATGATAGGAATTCCATCCTATCTCTTCCGAATACCGGGCATTACACTACGAAGTCGGTAAATAAGGATATGTCTGGGACTTTGATGCTTCAATCTTCAAGTCTTCAAAAACATGTGAGAGTATCACTTCACACAACATGATGGCGACAGGAGACCATAGGAGTGGTCGCTGTAATGCATCCTGGATAGCAATGCAAGCTGCTGTAAGGTGGCCTGTGTTTGAACTTGTTGTGTCAAAAGTCATGTTGATAATTCTATCTGTGCAGTGCCACTCAGCCATGAGTTTCATTGTAAGGTCTGCAATGATTTTCCCTGCTGATTTTTTGGTTGCCTTCTTATGGCTTGGAACCCCTAGTAGCTTGGTGTATGTAGCATTACCAACAAGTACTGTCAGACGCTCTTCAGTCACACGATGGTTTGTAAGTGTTGGAGTTAACTTGCTGTCCCAGTGCAACGTGCACAGCTTGGGAGGTGTCCAGTCATCACGAGTTCTTGTTGCAATATCACCAACACACCTTACGCCTTGCTCGATCTGCTGTTGCATATGACATCGCAACCTGAGAGAGCTCACTCCAGATTCAACTGTCACTGCTTGTGTGTATGCAGCTTGCTGCATTGGTGTCATCTTCAGTCTCGTTGCAGACGTTGCTGGTGACACAATATTTGGTCTACTAAGCAAGTCAGGTGGAACAAAAGTGGTTGTCCCAGGCCATTTCTTTAGTGAGGTTTTCTTTGCTTGTGGTTTAACTGCAGCAGCGCTAGTTTCTTCCTGATCAGTAAGAGAGCTCTCTTCAGTAGCAGAATCTTCACTGTATTCCTCTACGACAGATGCAGACTGGACAGTGCTGGAAGTAGCTTCCATTTCTTCACGAGCACGTTTCAGTCGCTTCGCTTCTGCCTCTTGACGAGAGGTTCGCCTGGAAATTTTCTGCTTAAGATGTGTATCTAATGAACCGAGGGTAGCAGCCCTATCACCTTTCATTGACTGCAGAAAGGCTAAATCTTCTTGGTCCTTTATAAGGCTCTCGACATTTGATGGCCATAGCTTAAATGTCGATGCTAACAGGCGCTGCGAGTCTTCTAGCCGGCGCAGAGTGGGTGGCTTATTTCGGCGACTCTTGTTAATCAAACGCAGTTTATTGTTTTCATCTAGCAGCTCAACAATTTTTTCACAAGCTCTACGCTTTGTGACCATTGGAATGTTCACCTTGTTGTAGAATATGGCTACTTGCTGCAGAACCAGCTTGGCCGTAGAAAAGCGACTTGTTGCTCCAACAGACCCAGGTCTTATACTGCGAGCAGCTTCATTGCAGTGGTACATCATGCACCTCAAAACTTGCAAACGAGTTGGCAGTCTGGAGCCAGTTATTGTAGCATCGTCTTTGCAGATTGCAGTGCCAAGTCCAAACACCTGAGTAGCCTGGCAAGTTGATGAGGTAGCCATTGACTCTGGTAGGTCTGATGAGTCAGACACTTAGTCTGTAGCTGTGACTGGATGCTGAATCAGTGCTGAATCTGCAGATGAATGTAAATTTCTATTTAATTTAAAGTTTATTATTTGTTATAAAAGAAATATTAAAAAAAAACATTCGTAGGACTATAATAATAGCATCTACAACGTTCTACATAATTGTTCATAATATGGAGAATATTTAGATGCCTCGATCATTTCATTATGATATAAAGGACCTATATTACGAAATTTAACATTACGGAGGAACCTCTAAATATTCTTCAATTGTGAAAAATTTTAAACGAGCTTTTTTTCATCAAGTGGAACAAAATTAAATACCAGACAGATCAATTTTAGAACTTTCATTTTTTTGATGTACCCTAACAGTGGTGTTAAAAACCATGAATGTCTAGAGTGTGGGAAAAGATTTACTGCAAAGGGGGACCTCACCAAACACACCCTGACACACAGTGATGTTAAAAATGACCAATGTCTAGAGTGTGGGAAAAGATTTAATAGAAAGTTTACCCTCAACATACACATCTTGATACACAGTGGCGCCAAAAATTATGAATGTCTAGAGTGTGGCAAAAAGTTTGTTCTGAAGTCTAACCTCGCCACACACTCCTGACCCACAGTGGCGTGAAAGGCTATGAATGTGAAGAGTGCGCCAAGAGATTTATTGATAAGTTTAGTCTGAACTCACACGCCCTGACACACGGTGATATCAGAAACTATGAATGTCTAGAGTGGGAAAAGTTTTACTCAAAGGTCTTCCCTCACCAGACACACCCTGACGCACAGGGAGAGTAAGAATTTTTGAGTGTCTAGAGTGCGGGAAAAAATTTGGTCTCAAGTCCAACCTCGACAAACACACCTTGACACAGTGGTGTTAGAAATTACGAATGCCTAGAGTGTGGGAAAACATTTATTCGAAAATCTTCCTTCTCCAAGCACTCCCAGACACACAGTGGCGACAAGAATCATGAATGTCGAGTGTGGGAAAAGATTTACTCAAAAGTCTGACCTCACCCGACACACCCTGACCACACAGTGGTGCTAGAAATCATGAATGTCTAAGTGAGGCGAAAAACCTTCACCACTACGTCTAAACCTATCCACACAGCAACCACCCTGTACACACAGTGGTGCTTAAAAAAAACATGAGTTGTTAGAGTGTTATCAAATTTGGTAAGCAAAGCGGACACATCCAAACCCAAACACAGCCTGACGCACCGTGGGTGTTACGGATTTATGGAATGTGTGTGGGAAAAGATTTTTACTCAGAGATCTCAGTACCAACCAGGGACACCGCCTTGTGTCGAGGGGGGGTTACGTGTGGCCAACCCTCATCTTCCCGCCAATCTAAGGGTCACCCTTAGGCTGGTAGGGTTGTTGCGGTTTATCAAGGAAATACCGGTAATTGCAATTACCGGTTTGCGCGGAGTAATACCGGTTCTACGTCCTCACACCGGTATCAATTACGATTACCGGTATACCGATACCGTACATAAATACCGGGGTATGTTACGGTTTCGGTATTTGTTTTTTTCGTTGTCTTTTTTATTGTCCATTCTCAGGAACAAAATTCATTAAACCTCTACAGGCAATACGACCCCCCCCCCCACCTTAAAAAATAAAGTTTTCCTATAGCGTCCGGCCATTTCATTTTTCACAATTATTAGGACCATAAACGTACAGCATAGGTAAAAGATGGGAGGCATTTAACGCTATAGCTGCGCGTGGCAATTGCGAGTCGCTAATCCTCTGTGGGGCTATTAGCCCTTACAGCCGTGGTGGGTGGAGAACCCGTTTACCCGGGGACACAGGGGCTTAGTGGACTCCCGGGGTTACCACCAGACCACAGGGAGCCTACAGCATAGACCCCCCTAAAATATAAAAGTTTCTGTGGCGTCGGCCCATGACAGTTTTAAAGGGGAGGGGAACCGAGTAAACTATGTGGCTACCGTAGAAGAACAGTTAAGTCGCCAGGCATAAAATTCAAATTTTTTGATGAGAGTAGGCTCAAAAAAATCGCAAATAAATCGTAGGTGGTAAGCGCGCCTTGCGTCAAGTCGGATTCGGAAATCATTTTTGGAAGGATGGCATTTGGGCCTTTTAAAAAAAAAACAATTTAGGAGTATTTAGATTCCAAGGAATAAAAAACTGCGATAACGGTCTTGCCAGGCATTTCCACAAAACTCAGTAGGGACTATAGCATTGTACGTTTGTGTGAGTGTCGTGAGTGTGGTGGTTGGACTAAAAAAACACGGAGACCAAAGGGTTGGAAATCACCAGGGAAAAAGGGTCTATCCCCGAGGGCAACTGGATAAATATTATTTGACCTATTATTGTTTGTATATTAATTAAATTACGTATTGTTTATTACAAATCATTGTTTCATATAATTCATTCAAACATTGTTCATTGTTTTGGACGAGTACTACTCTATTCGTCATTTACATGTATCATTATGAGAAATGAAAGTCAGGTATGATTAGTATTATTCTTTTTTTTAAAAAAATTTTAATATATTTAATTAGTAATAGCCTTTTTATTCTATCTGTATGGCGTTTATTTATTATCATTGCAACGTTACTATAATATATATATATAATTATATAATATATTATATATTATAATTATATATATAATATAACCTATATTTAATAAATATATATATATACGATATATATGTCGTGGTGTGTTGTGTCGTGGTGTGTGGCAAAAAAAAAAAAAAAAAAAAAACAAACACACCAACCACGTGTTGTTGTGTCGTGTGTGTATTTATTTCCGCCTGTCTATCTGGACCAAAGGGAACACCCTAGCGTCCCTCCTATACATATTCTTCTGGCTGACGAGTGGACACACAACCACAACATACAACTCTATCTCTATCTCTCTCTCTTCCCTCTCGCTCCTACTCTCTCTCTTCTCTCTCTCTCTCTATCTCTATCTTCTCTCTACTAACTCACTCTCTCTTCAATTATATATAGATAATATATATAATTATTTATATATATATATATATAATATATATATATATATATATAGTATATATATATATATATATTAATATATATATAAATATATATATATTATATATAAGAACCATAAGAAAATAAAGCGACAGCCTACAAGAGGCCGCTAAGGCCTACCCGTGGTAGTTTCCTCACTACATAAAAAACTAATCTACAATCACCTTTTATCCCATCCATGAAATATCCAGCCCTCTTTTTATTTAAAAAGAGCTCCCTAAGTGACTCCGCACTATAAAAAATTTACCTGTATACTGAGTCTATTCCAATCATTCACCCCCCAATTTGTAAAACTTTAATACCCCCTTATATAATATATATATATATATATATATATAATATATATTATATATTATTATTATATATATAATTATATATATATATATTATTTTTTTTTTTCTTTTTTATTTTTATTGATAATAAAAAATCTTATTAGTATTGCTATGCTAATTTTTTTTATTACAATTGCACTTGTTACACAACTACCAAGAAGATATATGGGTGGGTATGTGGTGTGTGGTTTGTGTGGGGGTTGTGTGTGTGTGTGTGTGTGTGTGTGTATTTTTTATAATATACTATACTACTAATAAGTAATAAACAATATTGAACATCTTATCTCGCTAGATTTGATGGTGACGCCTGGGGATATTAATGACCCTTTTTCGTGTGGTCTTGCGGGGGCCCTTTTTCCCTCAAGCCCCCTTCACACATTCCATAACAAAACCACGATGCGCCACCAATTTGATTTTGACGCAATCTTTTTAATTTACCACGAAAAACGCAGACCACGACAGCCTCAAAAACAATGTCCGCTCCCTGTACGTATTGTCTGATGGTGGGGGGGCAAAGATGGTCACGAGGAGTCATGACAGTGTAAGACTAGGCTACATCAAAGGGAAAAACAAGGGTTTCATTTTGTCGCACGATAGAGCTACGAAACCACGACTGTGCCATGACGGTGCCATGAACGTACCACGATAGCGTCAAGAGCCTCACACGTGGTGGTGTTGCCATGGTAAGGAAAAGGGGAAGTAAACCCAGCAAACATGGGCATGGGGGGCCGTGTCGGCTTTGCCGGGTACGTATCCCCCCCGGCGGCAGGGCGACTGGTTTTGGCAAATGGGATGAAGCCGATGTCCCCTGCAGGGGAACTGTTTTTCGGGCCAATTATTGAAAAATTCGTACAGGCCCAACACAGCCCTTGACCGGCCCAAGGATAAATATTAATGGATGTGACATGAATGGCCGGGCCAAAGGACTTAAGTAGGGTGCAAAGCTCGGTTAAGGATAATTGTTGTTTTTGGGTGGCGAATCGACCAGGCAGTCAGCTTTGGGCCCATTCGCGCCCGTTGTTCGTACCCAATATTAAAAAAATTTTACAGTGGAAGTGAACGGCCGCGGCGTACTTTTCTGTTTTCAAGGCCTCTAGGCGAGGATCATTTCACTATCCAAAAAAGACTTAAAAAAGTTACGTGGGAAAGGGTGATACATTTAGAGATGATAAATGCCCCCAAATATAAGCAATTGACAAGATTAAAACAACAAGCCTCACTAGAGCAAAGGGAAAGGGAGTGCTATTTTTTTGGGTTTTTTACAGTTAATTAGTAAAGGAAAAATTAGAGCCCTTTCCCCCGCCTTATTATGTTTTTTTTTTCCTTCAGCCCTTAACGATCTTTTCAGATACCTCAAACACGTAAAAAAAGTGGGGGAGTTTCCACCTTCAACCCCCTGCCCCCCCTAAAGAACCCCATCCTCTGGATCCCCAAAATAATATTACTAATTAAACCTCCCCATAACTACCAAACCTTTTCCAATAACCTCCTAGCGAGATTAATTGGGAAAACTAGAATTTTACAAGGTTAGGTTGGGTTATATTAGGAAAGGTTTTAGTAAACATTTTTTTGGGTCCTTCTGGGAGGCTATTGTGAGGTTAGGCTTGGTTAGGAGGTTGGAGTTATGTGAGGTTGAATAGCAATTTTTACCATAGTATTTTTTTGAGGGGTTCAGGGGAGTCTTTAGGGGGGGAGGGAGGTGAAGGGGCAGCTCCCCCCCCTTTTAAAATTTTACGTGTTGAGATATCCCAAGTGATCTGTGAAGGTTGAGGAAACCCCCTGTAATGGGCGGGAAAGGACTCTAAAAAATTGTACCGCTCGGGAGTTAAAGTAAAAAAGGGCTTGTACTGGAAAAAGAGTTTACTTGGTGAGGGGGTTCTCTGTAATGCTTTTTAAAGCTTTACAAGGCACATTTAAAAAACCCGTCCTCAAGTTTAGAACTGACAATTTGCAGTTTTCTAATCCCTAAAACCCCGAGGGAAAATGAATATAACCATGGGGGTTGGAGGGGCGAAATCCCCCCCCCCCTCCCAGCGGGGTTTTATAATAGGATAAGAAATCGGGCCCGGTGGGTTTAGTTAACTAGTGGGGGTGGGGGTCTGGAGGGGCGCGCCCCCAGTTTGTCAGGAGAATTTTGTCAATAGGAATATTGTTTTTAAATGCATTTTACTGGTAATTGTGTAAATGGGTGTTTTTATGTAGCCTTTGGTACAGCAGTATGACCACATATACTGGGGATATTTAGAAAAAACTGTTTTGGTTCAATTTTTTCCTTTCTACTGTTTCTATAGGTGAGAACGAGTGTGAAAGTAAAAATGAAAAATGTTGTGCAAAAAAATTTTTTCTTAGACTAGGTTATTTTTAAGGACAAGACATTTTGGGTTTAGTTAAGGGCAAGGCTAAGTTAGGTTAGTTTAAGTTAGTTTGAGGGTTTGAAAGGGAATTATTTTATCTTTTACAAATGGGGGTTTTTTTTTCCAGTAAAAACGTCTAAAAAGGTATTTTTTGAAATGGCCCAAAACTTTAACGTCATCTTCATTTAAAAAAGAAAAACCCTCCCCTCGGTTTACTGCAGTTTAATACATTACAAGACGTAGTTATAACCGTCTTAAAACTTGTAAACTCACCATTAGCAGCTTTTTAAAGATTTTTTGGTACTTTAAACCTTTAATTGAGTATGGGGATAAAATTGTTCTTTTCCTATTATTTGAGTTTTAAGAAATGAGGGTTTTTTTAAAAAAATTGTGGGGAAATGCTCTTTTGCAGTTATCCCCCATTACTCTGCTTCGGGTTTAGCTACGCAACCCCAATGTCCGGGTTGGTTTAGTGGCTATTATTTTACACCTCTGTGCCTATTAAATTTTAGGTAAAGATGCATTGGTATGGATTTGGTAGAGTGTAAATTTTTAGTTTTGCGACCCCAAAAGTGCAGAAATTGGTGTGGGAAAAAAAATAAAAAAAGTCGTAAATGCCCAAAGTTTAGGTACTTAAGTTTACTAAATAACATTTCTCTCTAAATTTCACAGGTTTTGTCAAGCAACTATTTAAGTAATCATTAAAATTTGGGACAGCTTTTATCCATTAGTTTTGCACCAACATTCTTTGTATTGTGGTCTTTTTATATGGTCCCCTTTTTTATTGTGGGCAGTGGGTACCCAGAAAAAATTGAAAGGGGGGGGGGGGCAAATTATATAATATATATATATATATATTATATAATATATATCAAATTAAAAAAAAAAAATGAAAAACAAAAAATAAAAAATATTAAAAATATAAATAAAAAAAATAAAAAAAAAAAAAAAAGTATGAAAAAACGAAAAAAAAAATCAAAAAAATAGAATCCCCCCAAAAAAAAACAAATATTTTTTTTTTTTAAAAAATGGCAATTTTTTTTAGCTAAATCTATCATCTTTATCTTCTATCTATTTTAAAATTTTTTATTTTAAGATTTTTTTTTAAAATTTTTTTTAAAATTATATATTATAATACCTATATATTATATATATATATATTATATAATATATAATAATTTAATATATAATATATAATATATAAAAATATAATAATTTTTATATATATATAATATATATTATATATAAATATATATATATATTATATTATATATATTTATATATTTTATATATATAGAAAGGTATAATAATATATATATATAAAAAAAATTTAAAAAACTTAAAATAAAAAATATATAAAAAAATAAAAATATAAAAATAGAAAAAAAAAAAAAAATATATATATATAAAAAAAAATAACAAAAAAAAAAATAAAAATCAAAAAAATCTCAAATATATAAATAAAATTAAAAAAAAAATAATAAATATATTTTATATATTTAAAATAATTTATTAATATATATATATTTATTAATATATAAAATAATATATAATTTTAATATATATAATATATATTATATATATATATATAATATTTTATATATATAATTTATATATATATTTATTAAATTATATATATTATAAATATATATAATATATATATAATAAAATTTTAAAAAAAATGAAAACAAAAAAATTAAAAAAAAAAAAATTAATAAAAAAAAAAAAAATAAATAAAAAAAAGTATGAAAAAATCGAAAAAAAAAAATAAAAAAATAGAAAACCCCCCCAAAAGGGAAAAAAATATATATATTTTTTAAATAAAAAGTAAATTTTGTTTATTATATCTATCATCTATTACTATCTATTTTCTTTTATATATATATATATATATTAATATATTATATATATATATATATTATAGATATATAATTATTTTTTAAAATTTTTATTTTCTTATATATATATATTTATATAAATATTATATATTTTAAATTGCTATAGTAATATATATATTTTTATTAAATTATATATATTTAAAATATATATAAAAATTATATTTTATATATATATATATAATTGTCATATTATATAATATATATATTATATTTATTTTATTTAATTATATATTAATATTATATATATATATATATTTAATATAATATTTGGTGCTTCTATATATTTATTGGTTTTATTTTTTTCTTTTGTAAAGGGGGGAGGGGGGCCATGGCCGCTGGCCTCCCCCCTCGGTTTTCGCCACTGATTGTGGTCTATTTGTATTGTAAAGGGTTTAAAGAGGTGATTGCACTTTGAAAATCCTTTGGAAATTTTGGCCCAAGAAACAAATAAGATATCTGCAAAGAGTTAGTAAACTTATGACAGGCACGGATCATGAAAATTAATCTTTGTTTTTTTTTTCAGAGCAACTTGGATCAAGCCTTTTGGGGGTGAAGAAAAAAGTGAGCAGGCACATTTGGCTTATCTCAAGATGTTTTTATCCCTTTAAAGAAAAAGAAGAGGACACCAGTGGGTGTAAAAGGGGCCTGTACACCAGTCTGGCCCTGCACATTGATAGATGGTGGGAATTCTATTTTTTATCCCATTTGCTATGGGTTTAGATTAACCCCTCTGGTCGTATATGTTTTCTTGGTTTAGGTAAACCCATAATTTTTTTATACTTTGGTTTTTCTTTTTTTCCTTTAAACCCAAAACCCAACCTAATTTACAGAGATTTTATAGTTTCGGGTAAATTTTTTCTCCTTCTGTTTAAAAGTCAGTTTTTCCCCTAATGTCTTTTGAAGTTAGGGCGTCGATAACTTATCAATTTTATTCTCGGGTTTTCATTTTAAATTTTCAGCAATTTAAATTAGACTTGTCACATATAGTACATAGTACATGAATAGTTTCGTAGCGGATGACCGTCCCCTAAGAGTCTTCCCCTTTAAACTAATGTTAGGGAAAAAATTGACATTATATTATATAATATATATATAATATAATATATATATATATTATAAAATATTATAATTTTTTTTTTTACATCCGTGCCTATAGCGCCTGGGCAGTGGGGACCCCGGCTCGGATGTAGGCTCTGGAGGTTCACTTAGGGCTCTGTGGGTTGGGCCTCGCCCGTGGGGGGCGCAGGGAGAATTTTTATAGTGAGCCCGTGAGTAAGGGGTCATGCCCCCCCCCCTGGTCCTCCGATCATCGCATCGAAGGTAGAGTTGATGGGCGATGTGGGTGTTTTTTAGGCCCCTGCGGGCGAAAGGTTTTGGGTTTTTCGGGATCGAACTGGGGCACCGAAAACGCAGTCGGGGACGCTAACCACTCCCCTAACCTCCTCCCCATAATATATATTATATATTAATATAATATATAATATAAAAATTTTTATATATATAATATATATATATAATAATTTATTTATCTATTTAATTATTTATTTATTATTCATGTATTTTTTTATTTATTTGTTATTTTTTTGTTTATTAATATAAATTTTTTTCCCCATTTGTTTGGGCTTTTTTTCCACTTTTTTAAAAAACAGTGATTATATTCTTTTTGAAAATTATATTTATATACAAATTATTGTTGTTTCATTTTCAGTATTTATTTTTTGTAGCATCGGGGCCCGAGGGGTATTAGGGCACACATTTTGGGAAATTTAATTGCTAAGCCCCCCTGCCAGACTGCCTCAACCCCAAGGGAAGACGATATACTGCGCCGAAAAAAATGAGATTAGGCTTGATTGAAGTAATAGTGAAATTTTTTCTTTGTTCACTATTTGGTCCTTAGTATACTGAAGAGTTGAGAACCCATTAACCCCGGGAACAGGGTTATTCCCCTTCACAAACCTGTGTTTTATTTTAAAAGTGGGGGCGGTTAGGCGCCGATAGCTGCCCCGCCCGGATAGTACCCCGCCCCGACTAGCACACGTGCAGATGACGTCCCCCAGGAAAAAAAATGGCCCCGCCTCCAGGACCCGAAAAATTCATAGATTTGCTTATTTAACCTAATAAATCTAAAAACTTAAACCCAAACCTATCTTAAAAATAACCCAAACCTAAATCATATCTAAACCAAGCCTAACTACCCAAACAAACTTAAGTAAATAAAAAACCTTTTATTTTCACTTAAAAAAATAAATGTTTTAAAAATTTTGGGGTTTAAATTAAGGTTTGGGTTTTGGTTTGATTTAGGTTTGGTAAATTTTTGGAAGGTTTTTTTTTGGGGTTAATTTTTTAACATTTATATTTGGTTTTTAAAAAAGCGAATCTACGATAATGTTTGGTCCAGGAGGGGTACCCAATGTTTTCCCGTGTACGTCATTGCCCTACGTGCGTAGTTGGCAGGGTAGCTATCCGGGGGGGGGTAGCTAATCGGCGCGTGCTAAATCGGGATTAGGGAAAAGGTAAAAAAAATTCAATGCTTTTTCGGCCTGCTTGGGCACTATTCAGCTCATATTGGCCCATTTGTGGCCTTTTTTTAAAAGCTAAGTCGGCCCCGCTTGTGGCGATTCAAATGTAAAATCGGCCTGCTTGAGGCACTTTTGGTGCTAAATCGGCCTGTTGTGGACGATTCATTCTGTATAGGGGCCCCTTTTTGGCACCCTTTGGATGCTAAATCGGCCCGCTTGTGGCACGATTCATTTTCTGGAGGCCTTCTTTTGGCACTATTTGGATGCTAAAAACGGCCTGTTGTGGCCGATACAGTTTCTGTGTTGGCCCCCTTAGGCACGATTTAGAGCTTGTCGGCCCCCTTTTTTGGGCTCATAGTGGGAAAATTTTGGTTACGGATTGCCGACAAAAATCTGACACAGAAAAGTAAAAAGTAAAAAGACACAGGCCCGGGGTGCAAAATGAAGCACAATTTTCGGTCCGCGCCCGGCCCAAACTTCATTACGGTTTGCCGACTCAAGCCAATATGTCGTTTTTTGATTTTTCCGGGCACTGATTTGATGCGGCCCGTAATGACAATTTTTTGGGAAGGGGTGGGAGAAAAACCGGGTGGGTACGGTTGGTGATAGAAAGGGGGGGAAACGGGGGGGGGGGTTTTAATAAAGAAGGGGGGTTTTTGGTGGGGAAAAAGGGGGGGAGGAGGGTTGGGGGGGTATGGAGAAGGGGGTTGTGGGGTTGGGGGGGATATGTTGGTTACAAGGGGGTGGGTTTTGGATCTTTACGTGTTTAGGGAGGGGGGTAGGAAAAAGGGGAAGGGTGTCACCGCGTGATGGGGAGGGGGGTAGGGAGACGAGGGGGGGTGTCACCGCGTGGTGAGGGCGTATGGGGGTAGGAAAACGAGAGGGGTGCACCCCAGAGGGAGGGGGGGGAGGGAAGGGGGGGGAGGGTAAAAGGGGGGGGG
>JACEEZ010002902.1:0-22276 GCA_016584305.1 Chionoecetes opilio | reverse complement strand
TTTTTTTAGAAAAAAGAAATTTCTGTAGCAAAAAACCTGCCTGATTGAGAAAAACCAAGGTCTTTTGGGACTCAGACCAAAATTGTCTAATTCAGCTGGAAAACCCTGGACGTTTTTAAAAACATATTTTTTTTTTTGTTACCCGTGAAATTAGTATAGTAGTAATATATTAGTAGTATAGGGGCATTACCATAAATATAAGATGATAATAATTAACATAAAAAGAAGGCTTTAAAAGGGGCATAATAATCAAAATAAATAAAATATAAAAAATTAAAAAAATACTAATGAATTATAATACCACCCCCTACTAAAAACACTACTACTACTACTACACACTACTACTACTACTGGGTTTAGTAGTAGTTTAGTAATGGTTTCAGTAGTAGTTTGGGGGGTACTGGTCGAAATATAGTATAATAAAGCAGTGGCAGGGTAACATAAGAAAAATAAATACATAAAGGTACAAAGGCGGTTTTCTCCCCCCCAAAAGGGGGAGTGGAAGGGGAAAGCTGTGCAGGGTGTGGATTTTGGTTCAAAATTTGGGGAGCCGGGTCACCGGCAGCCTCTCCCCGGGGCTGCATATTCTCAAACTCTATGGAGTATGGGGGTTTTCCCAGTGAAGACGTTTGGGCTGTACTCCGAACTAATAAGGGATTGTCTCGAAACCAACCTCATTGCGATTCCTACACAAATTACTGAAGAAGTCGGAAACCAAACCTAACCTAACCGAAACCCTAACCTACCGTACCTAACCTAACCAACCTAACCTAACCGTAACCTAACCTAACCGTAACCTAACCTAAACCGAAACCAAACCAAACCAAACCCAAAACCAAACCCAAACCCGTAACCTAACCTCCCGTAACCTAACCTAACCCGTAACCTAACCTCACCTAACCAACCTAACCGTAACCTAACCTAACCGTAACCTAACGTAACCGAAACCCTAACGAAACCCAAAACCTGATTGTTCCGGGTAAACCGACCTACTTTTTCCAAACAGGGAAATATATCGCCGGGCTCGAGTGCCGTCCGTCACCTCCCTGTCCCCAACCTGGTGTCGATAAGTGATAGCGTATTTAAATGTGCGGCCCAAGAGTTTCTTCATACTCTTCGTCGACAGTCATTGGTTGCCCGTCTTTGCTATACCTGAAATGCCTTCCCATTTCGATTTTTTGTCACCTTGTCGGATAATTCCTTTGAACAAATGTGTTTTCGGGTTTTAGGGGAGGCAATGGCCATTTTGGGCTGGAAATGAAAACTCGGTGACCGACTCGAATCCCGCCCGGTGCCAAAACTTTTGGGAATCGTCGAGTGGCCAAGACACCCATATGCTGCCCATTACCTCTACCTTCGACGGCGAGTGCATCGGAGGACACGGGGGGCAGCACGAGCTATAATCACAGACGCCACAATAAAAATCCTACCTGCGCCACCACAACCATCATAACCCTCAAGTGACCCTTCAAGGCCTACCATCCGAGCCCTGGAGGTCACTGCCTACAGGGCGCTATAGGCCAAAATGTAAAAAAAGAAAAAAAAAGGTATCCATCTTTTTTTCAGTAATCTAACTAAGAATCTGACCAGCTAGTGCCAGTCAGATGGAGAGGCGGTAGCAGAGTGGTTAGCTCGTCTCGGCGAGTGCGTTCCTAGGTGACCCCAGTTCGATCCCCGATGAGAAAGAACAAACTCCACTAAAATCTTACTTCACTGTCGAGTGGCCTAGAACTTATGCTAGCCATTAAGTCTATACTTTCAATTGTGAGTGCATCGGAGACTTAAGAGAGGCATGCAACAATTCAATCACAGGCGTCACTTAAAAATCATGCTGCCCACAAGCGATTGCCAATGTAATAACTCGATGTCCATTTGTATCACCGTGAGACCTCTTGGTGATGAACCGCCGAGCAACCAAGCATCTCTTGTATTTGCATCATGAGTCCAGACATAAGGGCTGCACAATAGTTTTTTGACACTTTGAAATTAAACGCTGTTGTTTATGCAGTCGTTTTCATCCGATTTGTACCAGATATGGCCCGATATGACAGTCTTCTGCCATACACCTGACAACATAGATGGGAAGCTCCAGACGCCACCACCAAGATGGGAGAAATATTATTATATAAGAATATATGGTGTAGAAGTGTTGTGAAGTGAAAGTTTTCAATCTAGTCGATGCTTAGTGTGTTTATTTATACAATAATGATAGAAGGTGTGATGGAAGAGCTAATGACCAGCTTCTATCTGTTCATTACGTACGTTTGCAGTTGTCGCGGTCACGAACAAAGGTGATGTCGTCCAAGGCCCAGGAACTGTCGTACACCTTGCCGTGAACGACCAGCTGTAGGAAAAAGCAGCGGTGAGAGAGAGAGAGAGAGAGAGAGAGAGAGAGAGAGGAGAGAGAGAGAGAGAGAGAGAGAGAGAGAGAGAAGAGAGAGAGAGAGAGAGAGAGGAGAGAGAGAGAGAGAGTAGAGAGAGAGAGAGAGAGAGAGAGAGAGAGAGAGAGAGAGAGGAGAGAGAGAGAGAGAGAGAGAGAGAGAGAGAGAGAGAGAGAGAGAGAGAGAGAGAGAGATGTGAAATTAGTAGTAGTGAGCAGTAGTTTGGGAGGCGGGGCCGAGTAGTAGCGTCAGAAGTGTACCGAAGTTCGAGATCCCGCCAGGTGCCAAAGTCTGGGCAAGTCGAGAGTGGCTAAAAAGAACAACCAAATGCTGCCCATTAGCTCATCTTCGACGGCGAGTGCATCGGAGGATCACAGGGGGCAGAATGAGCCTCTAATCAAGAGCGCTACCCATAAAAAATCCTACCGTTCAAACCACCACGGGCGAGAGCCGAACCATCATGGCCTCAAGTGAACCTCCAGGGCTTACCATTCGAGCGCTGGAGATCACTGCGTGCAGTCGCGTCTATAGGCGAAATGTAAAAAAATTACAATAATGAATAAAAAAAAAAAGTATAGTATATAGTAGTAGTAGTAGTAGTAGTAATAGCAGTAGTATTAGCAGTAGAGATAGAAATAGCAGAAGCTGCATATTATGGACAAAAAGTCGAAAATTGTATTAAACCACCAATGTGTGTGTGTGTTTTTTTTATTTTTTTATCATTGCATGTAATTGACTAGATTTTAATTTAGACATTAATTCCCACACATGGCTGGTTTTTAAATACATGTCAAAGCACTCCCTCGACTAACCTGGTACTCGGATGACTGAGGCTGAAGCAGGACTTGAGCGTAGCGCCAGTGTGGGCTTTGGTCGCTGACTGAAGGCTCCGTGAGGTCCTCTTGTTTGACGCTCCACACCACTCTTCGTCTTCTCCTTCCCTCAGCCTGTGAAGAAAGAAACACACTACACATAGCCTGACATACATGACGCATTACAATCATGCAAGGTTTCGTGTTGCGTGACGATAGCAGAATACAGAAAAAAGAAGCATCGTATGGCGAAATAACAGCAGATGATAGGGGTTCTGGTCCTCGAGGGGGATCGTGGCGTAGTTTTACCTGGGTATGGAAGTTTGGGCGTCTTCGTCTTTGTAAATCTCAGTAAACCAGAGGGAAAGACGTAAGCTGTATTTGCCGCTATTTTGGGGCTCAGAATGCGACTCTCCTTTTTACTTCTGAAGGAGAACAGGTACGCAAAACCACCTAAGAAAAAGGGGGGTACAGATTAACTTGATTAACGATAATGAAAGTATAATGAAACAAGATAATTCTACAAATAAAACTGAAAAAATTTTAACTGTTTGTCATCATTAAAATTCAAGTGAGTTATTTCATGGGAATGAATATATTGTTTCCATCGTTAATGACATTGAATTACGTAAAAGCAAATGTAAAGTTAACAAAAAACCTCCGTCCGCATTAAAGGTGTGTCCTTGGGGCAGACGGTTGTCGCTGGGCAGGGGGCCAAGCGTCTAGAGGCTGTCTTCTTGAGTGAGTTTCTCAACTTTCCACGGGGCAGAAGTTGTGGTCGAAGGTACAGTCTGCCTCCTCGATCCTCCTGACAAAGGCAACACTTGTGGGAGGAGAAAAACATCAGTCACTTATATTTTGTAACAAATATTACTGCTTCTCCACTACTTATACCACTAATTACACCACCATCACCCATTACCAAGGTGGGTGCGATACTTTTTTTAGGTAGTGCGATAACGATACTGCGATACTTTTTTCCCGCTATTTCGATATGCGATATTCCGCTATTTTTTCGGATTTTCTTAAAACGATACGCGATACTACTGCGAAAACTCCGCTACCGATACTTTTTTCTTAAAGCGATAGTATCGCAGCGATACTGCGATACCAAAAAATTTTGGCTTGTCAATACTTTGCTACCCAAGAAAACACTGTATTAGCCAAAAAAAGATCTATTTTACTTAAACTACAGTTTAGGCACATGTTTTGGCATGAGTGGCTGTTTGTTTCCCCTGCACCACCACGTCGCAAACCAACTGGATACTATATTATTTTTAACCATTGCTACTAATGATGGGTAGTAATGATATATATTTATTTTATTTTATTATTATATTTTCCTGTGATCTCACCTGAGCACCTAGACGACGCGAAGACTGTGATGTCGTCCACGCCGATCATGCCCCTCCCCCTTGGGTCCCTGCACGCCCTCGTCGCCACCTGCACGGCGCCATCGGGCGAGGCAGGCACCACCACCTGTGCGGATAAGGAAGTTTAAAGTTATCATTTTTTATATTCAAAGTAGAATGGCCGGGTAGAACAAGCTGTTTCGTGTTTCTTTACTTTATCACAACTCTTATTGCCCCCATCTTTCCAGGACTGGATGGCCACGGGCTATCTAGCCGGCCTCGAACGCAGACATCCTCCATTGTTTTGTACGAAAGTACAATAAGAATTCGGGAATTTTCGAAATTTAAACTTAGATTACTTACATAATTTATTTTTTTACCTATATGGAGCCTGAAATTTTAAATGAAAAGTACGAAAAATCATATTTTCTAGGCCTTTTAAGCAGCAAAGGGTTTTGAAAATGCATGGCTATGCAGTTCTTAAACAGGGACATTTTCCTTTATTTTCTTATGTTTTTATTTCTTATCTACACCAGATATGATTGAGAAAAACCGGCCAGCCACCGGGCGTATGCCATGGGAGTGCTGTTTGTTCTGCACCGCCACCCCCGCCCGTTCGTGTCTGGAAACATGAACCCCCCGGGCAGAACGGAAAGGGAAAACCGTAAAACTAAATACGTATTGTTAGAGCTTTTGGGAAAACTACGTCACTGTGCCATACTTGGGCTCCCTGACCACTAGTTTTTTCCCTTTATTTCATGCAATACCCTGGCTACCATTTTTTCTTTTTATACAGTAAACATGAAAGCCAATAAGCCAAAACCACATTATATTCGAGCAATTTCCCTCCTTGTTACGTTTGGTAAAAGGAGTTTTCCCAAAATAGTGCAACGCAATAACTTTTGGGACTTGCTAAGATATCTGTGAAAGGTGTTATGGTGTTACATTCCGGTAATGTTATTCATTGGTGCTCTCCCTCGGCTGTCCTCTCAAAAGTATTGATGTTTTGATGGTTAAAAAATTTTGGGGGCCCGGGACCTTAACGCACTTTATCCCCGGGCCAGCCTGGTATTAAGTTTTTCCCACCAAGCAAACCATAAGCATCGTTACTTTCGCTCATGCTCACCTTAAGGGGCGCCAAATATTTTCTGGTGGCGACTTTTGGTAAACAGTAACCCAAAGGAGAGACGGAAACCCTCTTTAGTGTAAGTACAGGCCCATCGGCCGCGCGCTGCCGAGGCTGGTTGGTATAACTTTGAGTAAACTTCATATACATGTCGGTGATGTGGAACCCCAATCCTGCCGCAGGCGTGAATGGGGGGGGCAGGATAAGAACCAAAAATTTTGAACATTACAATAAAAAAATATCAGATGCATGAATCAAACGTACAATAAAGTAAAAAAAAAAAAGAAATAATAAAAGTAAAAGGATAATTAAAAGGATCTCTCTCTCTCCCCCCTCTCTCTCTCTCTTCTCTCTCTCTCTCTCTCCAATCTTTCCCTCTCTCCTCTCCTCCTCTCATCTCTCTTCTCTCTCTTCTCTTCTCTCTCTCCTTCCTCTCTCCTTTTCCCCCCTCTCTCTCTCCTCCTCTCTTCTCTCTCCTCTCTCTTACTCGGTGGGGCCTGGGGGATCATAATTGCTTCCGCCACTGGGAGGGGAAGGAACAATCTAGGGGCTCTTCACCGGCACCTGCCACTTCACACCCCCGCCAGGACGTGCGTCACCCCCGACGCACGGGGTGCCACGGGCTGACCGGGCGGGCACACCAAACACAAAATTCCTGTTGCGGGGACAATACGCTCGTGAGTTATAATTTATGGGGGGCTGGATAGGTTCTGGATGGGGATGAAAGGGGGGATTGGGTAGTGTTAATGACAGGAATTACCACGTGTAGGCCCTCGCGGCTCTTGAAAGGTTCCTTATGTTCTTATGTTCTTATTTACGCTCCTGTCTGCTACTACCCCCCAAACAACTAGTTATAGGTTTTAAAATTTAATAATGATAATGAAAATAATAATATATTAATGATCATATAATGCAATTTAAAATAAATACTCATTGAAATAATCGTGATTTGTAAAACTTTATAATATACCATAAAATAGGGTTTAGTAGCAACAGCAAAAAACATTGAACTTGCAAATATATAATGTAAATTTTTGGTGTTTAACAGTACACCCCCGTGTACTGTTTTTCATGGATTCCCGGAACATGTAAAAAATAACGGGAACTTAGTGGCCAAATTGTAAATTGCCAAAATTGCATTCAAGATTTTCAATTATGCTCACTCCAGCCCCCCCTCCCCCCCCGCTGTCGGGGGCCCCCCTTTGGGGGGGGGGGGTTATAAATGGGTACCGGGGGAAAAACCTGGGGAAGGTAACTGGGGTAACCCCGGATGTCCCTACCCAAAAGGGCAAATGCGGGGAGATGAGCACCGGGGCCCGCTCAATAGCGTATCCTTAAATTTTTACCTATACCTTCCCTCATTGTTAACTTGTTGCCTGTCAAAGATTTTTTTACGAGTAAGGTGATACAGATCCACAAAAACACCGTTATAAAAAAACTTCCATCATAAACACAAAATACCTACATCACTTTTTTTCACATCTTTGTTTCTCATTGTGATCTTGATAAAACAAAAAATACCCTTGGGCATAAAAATTTTTTATATCCCAATCATTAAAAACATATTACTTTTCATGTCCCCATCATTTTCCCAAACCCAGGGCCCGCAATTCCTAGCCAGGCACGTACCATAACACCACGGGGGTGCCCTTTCCCTTTTTCCCTTCCACCCTTTACACAACCGGCCACAGCATATTGAAACCGGGTTTGCATACAGTATATTTTTCCCGGTACCTCATTTGGGACATGGGCCTTGCTGAATCTAGGAGTCGAGGCTGATGTCCCCCCGCCCCACCGCCCCACTACGCCTCGAAAGCCACTGGGTCTCCTGGTCACTCGCCCCGTCTCTGAAAACGAGACCAGCTGCCCAGGCGGGGGGTGGGGGGGGGAAAAGGAGAGAGAAGAGAGAGAAAAGGAGAGAGGGGAGAGAGAAGAGGGAAAGAGAGAGAGAGAGAGAGAGGGAGGAAGAGAGATGAGAGAAGGGGGAGAGAGAGAGAGGGGAAGAGAAAGGATGAAGAGAAAGAGAGAGAGAAAAGAGAGATTTAGGATCATCTTATTTATGTTCAGGTGTTTCACTGTCTCTATTATTTACACCTCAAAAGAATTTTATCCGATGTGTAATGTGGTGATAAGGTGGACTGTTCTACAGGTCGGTGCCGGTGGTCGCGTCTGGCTTGACCTTCCACAGCACTTCGTGGGTTTGGGGTCCTGGAGGGGCACTGCGGGGTCTGGGGGCAACAAAAGGGAAAAAAAGGAAACTTACTTGCTTGGTAAAGGGAATACAGATGTAGGGGTTCTCCCTACAGATTACACGATTACACACACATTTTTTTGATATACCATGGCTATTTTTATGTCTATGTTCTTTGTTTTATCTTTTACTGAAAAAAACACAATAAATGGTTATTTTTTTTATTTATTTAATCCCCTATTTTAGTGAGGAAATGATGATGGGTCAAAAGGGGGAGGTAGGTTTTTTATTAGATTGGAATTAGATAAGACGCAATTTTGGGGCAAAAGTTCATTTAGAGATGTTAGGGGAAATATCAAGACCCCTCGATTCGTGGAGTGGATCGACCGACCCTGCAGATTTTTTGGCCCTCCCCCAAAGATGGGGGACTCCTGGCGGGGTTAATCGACGCCATTTTTTATATGTTGATGAATAGAGTGTATTGTGTAATATCATGTAGTGTAGTGTGATAGTGAGAGCGGGTTTGGCTGCAGCTGTTCTCTTTGTTATTTTAACCAAATGGAAGGGAAAGAAAGACACGGGTTTTGGTTTTAAATAATAAGTTGCAGCACCCCTTCGCCCCGAAAATACCTTCCCCGGGAGTATTTCACCATGCCGGCACTGTCTGGCTGCCTACTCTCTAGTTTTGGGGCTTTTCGTTACTCATTTTCGCCCACTATTCTACCCTCGCTCCCCTCTTTACCTCAGAACGCCCGTTTTCTCCGCCGTGCTGTTTACCCAGAAGTGAAAGCAAAGCTTTTCCTCGCTAGACTGCAAAACGGGACACCAGCCTGGCGATGTCGCCGGCCACCCTCGTGATTCACTGTCTATGTAAGCATAGCCACCTGCAAAAAGTACTTTTTTGCATTTTTCTTATCATTCTTAAAATATCATATGTTCATTGCTGTAAGGTCATTGACTTTTTTAGTTACTTTGGGCCATCAAAATCCTTATCCAGGCTAAGAAGTTGGGGGTACTTTTGGGATGTTTGCCGCACTTTTTTAAGGACTACACCTGGGTTTGTGACCGCTGGGGGAATAGTACCTGTTTTTGACGTGGGGATAAAGGGGGAGGAGGCCTGATCTCTGGCGGCCCTTTGTGCCCTTTTTGTCGTTTTGCTCCACCCGGGGCTCCATTCAAAGTCGTCCTCGTTATCCCGTTGCTCCAAAACAAAAATCCGGGTCAAAGAGACACTCTCTAGGAGGACGATGAAAGCATCAAATCTTACCCTTTTCCCTCCTTTCTGCTTCCCGGTTACCCCTCCATCTTTTTTTTTTCCCTACTATTTTTGCCTTTTCCTTTATCTCTTTAATCCAAACTATACTTCCCATCCCCTTTTTACCTAACCGGGTCGTCGGGGGACTCACTCTCACAAGTCCTTCACTACGCGATGTCGTCCACCGTCAAAGCCGCGATACTTTAGTGAAGGCAGGTGGGGGAGGCAGAGAAAAAATGCTGTGCGCTCTTCTGTCGAGTATAATTTGCGTCCCCCAGCCATCGCGTGTCGTCGTCTGCCGCCTTCGCCCAAGGGTTGTCGGGCGAAAGGGTTAGCGGGGTGGGGGTGTTGCTGATTGCCTCTTTCGGTCTCGGGGTTATAGGTTATAAGCAGCACATCAAGGGACTCCACACCCCCGCTGCTCGATGGGAACTGAGAAAGACCGAATTTTTGGGTTCCTGGAAAGAACACCCCGCCCCAGCCCCTCTCTTTTCCCCCCCCTCCTCCACCCTTTAAAACGGTTATTTTTTTTAAACCTCCTTATAACCCATGGGGAGCTACGGGGGGGGGAAAGGAGAGACACGCGCCCCCCCCCCTCCCCTCCATGAGAATTTCCCATGCCCCCCCAGGTCCCATCCCCCCCCTGGCCATGGCGCACTATACTGGTATAAGTTCTAACGCCCATTACTGATCTGATCTTAGAATTGCCCTTATAGCTACCCGTCTATGTGGCCAGAGTGAAACCCCGAACTCCGCTTTTCCGAGTACCCCCCCCCGGTGCCCCCCTAATTTATAATAACTAGCTACCCCTTGCTAACAAAGCAATCCAGTCCTTTAACAACCCCTAAAATTTCGTGCAAAAAAAACTAAAAAAAAGATATTCTACCACAATCCCTGCAAACTGTTAAAGGGGGGTTTTGAACACTATCGAACCCTATCAATAAAACTTTTAAAAAAATTTACAAAACCTTACCACCTATTACTAACTAAATATACTACATTTAAGACTTAATAAGTTACAGGTCAATAATTTTTGGTCAAAGTCAACGGTAAGGGCGTGGAAAGGAAAAAAAGGAAAAGTTTAATGTTTCTAAGCAGTGTTGGTTTCATGGTAATCTGCCATAATACGCGGCGTCGAGAGCAGGGGCCCGGGAAAGGGGGGCAGAAACCTGTGCAGGGCGGTGGGGGGAGGAAGAGGATTTTTGGCCAAAAAAAACGCTTTTTTTGTTTCTTTTTTTCATATTTCTGGGGCGTAAGGTTATAGCGAGAGAAAGGGAGGCATGGGAAGGTTTTTTTTTTTCTTTTTTTTAATTTTGCCTTTACCCTGTAGGCAGTGGTGACCGGGGTGGGGTGGTAGGCTCTGGAGGGTTTACTTAGGGGGTGTGAGGTTGGGGCCCTCGCTGTGGGGCGGGGGGCAGGTTTTTTTTAGTGCCCTTGATTAGAAGCTCATGCCCCCCCCTGTGTCCCCGATGCCTCGCAATCAAAGGGAGAGTTAAAAGGCAGGGGATGTGGGTGTTTTTAGGGGCCCTCGAGGTGCAGAAAGGGTTTTGGGTTTTCGTCGGGGGTCAACTCGGGTCCCGAGAACGCCAGTCGGAACGCTAACCACTCCGCTACCGGGGCCCCCCCATATAGGAATGTGGGGCAGTGGGGGTCGCCGTCACTAAGGCTGACTTAGGGGGCCGTGACACCCACCCACCGAATCGAGTCCCGAGGTCAATGAAAATTCACACATTTTTTTAAAGGTTATGCCATGGCCACCTCCACTAGATCTGTGTCCAACCTTGGCCCCACAGTCAACATTTCCGGCTGTTCCCCTGGGAGAGTGAAGGGGGGAGGGGGGAGGGAGCTGACTGTGATGTGAGGTTGTTTGGCTGTCGCCTCGTTTTCTTTCTCCTTATATAACGTGAGATCGGGTATAGCGTAGCTACGTAGGGGGGGTGCTCCCCCCCATGATACCCGGAGCCCCCCAGGTGGGGCCCCCCCCCGGCCAGGCTTGCCGTGATCTGCTTGGACCGTGACTGACGCTATGCCCTAATACCCTCCATGTGGCACAGAATGCCCCCGAGCTTCATTTCCCATGTGCCCCCCCGTATACCACGTGCCCCCCCGGTTGCCCCCCATTGTAGATACCCAGCTACGCCACTGTATACACCTGTCCACGCTCCCCGACCCCACACCATCCCATCCCTTTCCGGCCCCTGTTCTCCCCTGCCCTCTCAAATCTCGCACCAATTTTTTCCTCACCGCAATGGCGGCACTTTCCCCCTTTTTAGCATGAAACCAATCCATCCTCACCGCGAAAGGGGAAGGCAGCGTCCGGGGGGGGCCCGGAGGCCATGGGACTGGTGGGCATCCACGCCTCCTTTGCCGCCAAAGTCCGCCACGCTGGCCATGCCCTACCCCCTGGAATCAAAGTTTGAGACAAACTGGTGTAAAATTATATATTTATAATTTTACCAAACTAGTTTTTTACATAGTTCGACGCATAAATGATTTTCCAACGTCTTTAGTCAGTGTACAGGCATAGTGGTAATAAAACTCCCCCTTTATAAGAAGAGGGCAATATTGCCAATGTTCCTCACATTAAAAATACAGGCATAAATAAATAGAAAATTGATAGCTGAATACCAAAAAATATAATTAATTGATGGATAAATGAATGAATGTTAATTAAGAATCAAGAAATGATTAGTCAATAAAATAGAAAAAAAATATAGGGCCCAATATTAAGATCAAATGGAAAAAAGAAACAATGGAGAGATCTAGCCTGGGATTGCCAAAGAAGGAAAGGGTAGAAAATGGCAAGTACGAAAAGGGGTCTGTCCACTTTTCAGGTAATACCAACTCTTCATTTTCCTTGGTGAGGGTCCCGAGGGTAAACGTGACGGGTTCCCATTCATCCCTGACCGCCTTACCCCGCTCTTGATTGGTGTGCGGTTTGGGTTGCTTTTATTTCCAAATTGGTGGTTATGTGCTGTCTCATTATAACTTGGCAGTACTCAGTTCGTATCTTTGCTGTCGTTTAGTGTTTAAGACGCGCGCAATTTGTTTGCTAGTTTTAAAGCATCCGATGGAAACATTGGGAGGTCTAATTAACTCTTTTAGTTTCGCTCATCTGTTCCTTTTTTTAAAAGGGTTTATTCGTCACTCTGCTCCCCCATTATGTAGGTAAAGGCACACGGGGTTTTGCCTTGCTTCTTCGTTGTTCCGGTTTTTAAGGGTCGAAACCTATTGCTCTCATCGCAATTAAGGTTACTGCAGGCTGTTTACCTTGCTGCCCCACGGAATAAAGAATCCTGCCCGGTGCTGAATCCTTTTTTGTTCATATACCCATAATTATAAAAGTGCCTGGACCAGTAAAAAGCTATAGGGAATTCCCCAGCAATATTTAAAAAGCGGGTTTTGTCCCCCGGCCGGTGTGTAGGGCAAAAAAAATCCCGGGTAGTTTGGGGAGGGGATTTTTCTTTTTTAGGGGAATTTCCTAGGAATAGAAAAGTACACGTCATCTCCCTCCCCGCCAGGGAGGTCTCTCGTCCCGCCCTAAAATGAACAAGAGGAAATACCCCCGCCAAGGCAGAAAAATATTCTCCTTTTATATAAAAAATTTTTGATTTTTTTTTTTTTTACCCCAAAGCTCGTCATTCGTTTATTTCCCCCAAAACCACTCAGCCCTCAAGCCCCTTTGGGCCAAAGGGGCTTTAGGGCGGGCTTTTGGGCCCCACCTTTAAGCGACAGGCGCCAAGGCCCCTCAGATATCCTTAAAAAATGTATAGACCAATCCCTTTTCCCGATCGACTCTGAAACTCAATCACTTCTAAACTGGGGCCAAGCCCCCCCTCCCGTAAAAAAATTCATGGGGGAATCTGTCCATGATATTTTTGCGTGATCCTGCTAATAAACAAACAAAAAAAAAACAAACAAGTGAATGGTCACCTAAAATCCCTTTGGGAATGGTAAATGGTTACCTGCCAAGTGAACGTGCTGCCCCAGGGTTAATTACATCTCTATTTCAAACCCTCAGAGATATTGATTTGGGTATTCCGAATTTGTTTTATTTTTTTGGGCCTGGGTCACTGCTGTTTTCCCCCCAATAAAAAATATGTATGTTATTACCCTGCTCACTCGAACGACATGAATTCGCAACAAAAGACATTCTGCTATGCTGAAGCGCTTTTAGATGAAAAATGTCAGAGACATGTATTGGTGGTGCACATGTTGGCATGAATCTCATTCTGGGCTTTCGTGGGGTCCAGAAATCTGAAAAATAAATTGGAGATCGTGCAAAAGGAAAAATAACGTGCACGTAAAAGACTGTGAGGACTGAAGGGTTAATTGATAAAAAAGCGAGATTTCCTGTTGTCTATTCCTGTGCGCTGCTCTGGGGCCACCCTGGGCCCTAGGTATGAAATTTCCCCGTCCAGTCTTTTCCGGGGGACCCATGGGAAAGGGGGCGGGCGTCCATCACCAGGTCACACTGGACACTTCCTCCACCTCGTCAAGAAACAGTCCTGGAAGGTGGATGGCAAAAAGACTGATCTACTTACGGGATTTCCTTGAGACTATGAACAAAAAAATGACCTGAGCTTAAGAAAAAATTTTGGGGTTTTTGAGTACAAACACAGCCTTATTACCCAAAAACGAGAAAAGATTATTCACGTTAAAGTCAAAATCCGTGGGCCCGGAAATACCAAACCACACCTCACTACTCACTCCACATTCTCCCCCACTTCCTGTCCATCACGCCCCAGCTGGGTCTAAAAATCACCCTCATCTTGACGCAGACCGCAGCCAACTTACAGGGAAACCAACACAGCCTCTCGGGCAAGTTCATTGATCTACTGGTGTGACTTCATGCATCCGGGGCTATCCTCTACTCTTCTTACTAACCTTTGGGCTCCCTTAAATTTCAGGGATTCCGTATACCCATGCCGTTCCTTGCCCTTACCCCCACCCATCCACCCGTAGTTATGATGAAAGGGGGGTAAAATTTTTTTTGTGTTTATGATCTATTTCTTGCCAAGGGGCTAGCCTTTCGACATCTAAATCCCGGTTCAAAAGGGAAACGATGGTGGCCTCACCGTAAAGGCCTCGCGGGTTTTTTCCGTTCACTTATGGTGAAAAAACTCTTTGTAATGCTAAAAAACCCGGACCCACTTTTTAAAACTAACACCCACCCATTTGTAATATAACCCCCGGCCCACTTGTAAAACTAAAACCCGGACCCCCCCTTTTAATACTAACACCCGGGCCCCTTGTAAAACTAACACCCGGACCCCACTTTGTAATACTAACACCCGGACCACTTTTAAAACTAACACCGGGGCCCACTTGTAATACTTTTCACCCCGGGCCCACTTTTAAAACTAACACCCGGGGGCCCACTTGTAATACTAACACCGGACCCCTTGTAATACTAAAACACGGACCCACTTGTAATACTAAACCCCGGACCCACTTTTTAATACTAACACCCGGCCCCCTTGTAATACTAACACCCCGGACCCCTTTTAAACTAACCCAACCCGACCCACTTTTAAAACTAACACCCCGGGCCCACTTGTAAAACTAACACCCGGACCCCCACTTGTATCTAACACCCGCCCACTTGTAATACAAAAAACCCCACCCACTTGTAAACTAACACCCGGAACCCCCTTCTCGGGCGGCTTTCATTTAGGTACCTTATCACCTGACTTAGTATTGTCGGGCGCATTTTTTCGTGTGGACAAGCTGGGCACTAAATACATTGAAAGTATTTTAATACTAAATCATGGGAAAATTATCTAAATACCCAATACTAAATACATTTTATGAATTATTTTAATCCCAAATACATCAATTGTATTTAAATACATTTGTAAATACATTTTCATACCACAAATTTTAACATTCCTTCTCAGGGCCAAAATTTCCTTAAAATAAGGAAAATTTTTCTTGAAAGTGGAAACACTGGTTCACTGTAACATCAGGGTTGCCAGATAGTGGGGCGGGTTTATGGCCAATGAACGGATAAAAAAGTATTTACATTTTTATATTATGAGTATTTAAATACAATGTATTTAAATACTCATTAAAGTTTTTTAAATACTGTATATTACATGAAAACCAATGTATTTATAATACAGTTCTAAATACACAAATGTATTTAAATAGGTATTTAATACAATGTATTAAATAGGTATTTTAAATACAAATGTATTCAAATAGTATTTAAATACAAATGTATTTAAATACTGGCCGGGCCTCTGCGTGTGGAATTAAACTTTTACAACTCAATACTTTATCTGCGGTGGACTTTTTTAATATGGGTTAATGCAGCGGTGGTACTTTAACTTCTTTCATCATGCTTGGTTTTTTGATTGTAAAAGCCGCAACATTTTGTTGCAGGAAATGTAAAAACTGCTTGGCGGCAATGGCGAAGAACTCTTTTTTCTGCAATAAGATTTTTACAGAGCACACCTTGTTGGCGAAGCGACGGTCGTGTTGCTAATAGTATATCCGTATATACAGCAGGCTTGGGGTACAAGTACAAGTCCAAGTACCAAGTACTTTGGGTTTAAGTACAACATTTTGAGTTCTTGTACTTGGACTTGACTTTTTAAAAACCAAAGTACTTTTACTTGACTTGCTCCAATGTACTTAAAAAATCAAGTACTTTCAGTACTTTTCAAGTGCTGTAAGCAAACTCCTTCTATTCCCACTACATATCTTGTGCACCTATGCCACAGCCCATGCCCACCACAGAATTAATTTACACTTTCTGCCCCCTTTTTCTGCAGCGAAATCGGCCTCTACAACATCTCATTATCTAAAATTTTCATTGGGATTATTAAGTATCCTGAATTTCTTATTGTATTTGTTCTCTCGACTTACTTACTTAACTTGCGTACCGGGCCTCGTGCGGGTGCGCAAAGCGCCTATGCTCGTGGGCGCGAGAAAAAAAGTCTTGTACTTTTTTTAATTACCTTGTTATTACTTAGACTTGAACTTAAGTACCTTGCAAATCTGCTGTACTTGTTTTGGGACTTTGATTTTTAAAAATTCCAGTACTTGTGCTTTACTTAATACTACCAAAATTATTGAACCCAAGCCTGATATTAGTACGGGCACTATGCTTGTATAGTAGTGACAATAAAAGTAAATAAAATTTTTTTTTCATAGCCAGCGTCATTTCACGGGGGTCAGCGTGTCTAGTATATTTGAAAAGAGTCCGCAAGAAAGTCCTACAAGTCGCGGCGCGGGGACATGCAGGCGCAACACATCATGGTTGGGGGTTGATGGGGCGGGCTCTGTGGGGGGCAGAGCAGACGTTTCATTCGGCCACAACCAGTTGCCGGTGAAAGGCCCCCTGACCACCACAGGCTGCCAGGCTGAGGAGACGGAGGGAAAACATTCGTCTAGCTGCAGCATTTGCCGCGCTTCCCGACCTCTTTAGTTGTTAAATTTATTTACATCTCTTCAGAAAACAAAAAACTTATTTCCTTACTAAACCTTAAGTTAACTACATACTTATACAAAATCTTACATCTATACTTTTTTTATAAGAGATAGGGGCCCAGCCCCCCGCGGGAGTCACGAGCGACTTCCTGTGAGCGAGGCTCGTCACCTCGCTCCAGGGTTCCGCTTGTAGTACGTGGTGCGCTCAGCGGGGGGGAGGGGCGCTCGCACCACTCCCAACACCGGGGGGCGGTCCTCTAGTGCCCCCCGGGGCACCGGGGGCTCCCCTACCTCGTCGTCCTTGGGCCGCCGATCTGCTGCCTCACTGAGCCGTGCGGGGCCCAGGACAGCGGTAGTCCCTTAGTGGGTTTTCGGGCGAGGGGGCCACAGTGGTCCACGCCGACTCTAAAAATCGCCCCTCACTCCTCCAGGGTGCGATAGCCAAGCCGGAGTCGGTGTAGCTTGCCTCGTCTCCCCGGGAAGCGGGCCCGGGGGGGGGAAAGGTGGGCGGTAGGCGGTGGCTTTGGCATACCAGGCCGCCTGCCGCGATGACGCCTCCATCTCCCGGTTTGCTGCTCGGTGCTGTTGGCGGCACACGTCTGGCCATCGTCTTCCCCTTTGCTGTATGCGGGGCAGAACGACGGCGGTGACTGTAGGCCACCTGGGTACTGCGGGGCCGCCTCATCGCACCTCGTTCCCCCCCAAGGCCCCACGTGGTGGGCACCCTTTGGGCCGCACGTGACCCCCTGCGCGGCGATTCTTTGGGCGGGGCCCCAGGATAGTGGTGGTGAGCCGCACGTTGTCCGTTGGTGGGCTCAGCTGCTGCGGACCTGTAAGGGGCGACCTGGAGTCGGATGGACGCCCCCCCCCACTCCCTCCCGCGGTGGCGGGCGTGCTGGATTGCCACCAGGCTCCGTCTGCAAAGGGGGAGCGTGGTCGGGCGTCCTCCAGGACAGCACCTCCGCCCTGTGACCACCGCCGCCCCGTCGTGCCTTCTCAGGTCAACTGAGCCGTCCGTGTAGTAACGGCGCTCCCCTGGGACGGGGCCTTTGCAATCCCCTCGTGCGTGCTCCGCAGCTCCCCCGGGGTGCACAGCGCCTTACTGGCCGGTGGGGCGGTGATGACGACTTCCACTGTCGGGGCTTGGGGGAGGAGGAGCGACGTAGAAGGCGGCAGGAGATGGGTCCTTCCCCGTAGCTGGGCGAGGTCGACAGGTGGTTTGGGGCTTTTTGGCCACCCTCCGTAGCCAGGGGTTTGCCACTGACGGTCTGCCCTTGTGGCAAGACGTGCTCAGCTTTGTCTGTGCTGCAGACCCTCCCTGGTGGGGATCTTGGCCACCCCGACGGGGGCCCAATCTCTGATCCCGGTGGTCAAGGGGACCAGCCGGGGTTCGCTCTGCATGACGCGCCCTGGTCCGGTGGCGCCCCCGCATGGCCCCATGGCCCCCGGTTTTTTTATGACCTCTCCTCTTCTGGTTGGGTGGGGGAAGCGCGTGAGCACCGGGGGCGCTGTAGTCCCCAACGGGCGGACGGGTTGTACCTAAAAGAGGGCGCAGCCGCGTACGAGGCCCCGGCGTGTGCCTCGTCATGGCCCTCATAAAATTGACTCTCGCCTGAGTCCCCTCCTCAGGTACTTGACCTGATGGGGAAAAGTCAGCCCCGATTATCCACACCCCGAGGTACTGGTAGACGCGGGTCCAGGGCAGCCTGACGTCCTGCACCGCAAGTGACGTCCGGGGTGGCGGCCTGTGGTCATGGCCTTGGACTTCCTCACTGAGTCTTCAGGCCCAGCCCCCTGCATTTTTCACTGACAAGGTCAATGCCGCTGGGGCCCTAACATCCTGTCATCTCACCTGTGACAAAACCGGGAAAAGGTTCGGGGGTAGCTGAAAGACCACGCCCTTTTCCCCGGAAAGGCAGGCTGACCAGCTGCTCCATTAGCAAATTGAAGAGGGAACTGAGGGTCCCGCCCTGCGGCGTGCCTCTTGATTTTCGATGCAAACTCTGGGAAGCTTTATGAAAAAATACTTACCTGGGGGACTGGGGGCGGGCCATGGTGCAGCACCCAGCAAAGGTACAGCGGCACCTCCCCACACTACCATGGTCCACTCGCTGCTTTTCCCCCCCACACAACCCCCTCAAAGCTTCTTTAAATCAAACTTTCTACAGTCTCACTCTTGACCTCCAAATTTAAACTTTTTGGCGTCGTATATTTCGAGATAAAACACCCTTATATAGTCTTCTTTCTGATAAACCCTCCTCAAAGCTCGCAGAATCATTGCCGAACTAAATTTTTCAGAGTCCATCAGTCCGCGGTCGAGGGTTTTGGTCACGTGTTTTTCGTTCGGGGCCCCTGGGTGGGTGAGTGGCAGATGCGTGTGCCTATGCTGTGGCTCTCGACCCATTTACCCGGCTTTAAAAGGGGGATGGGCGGGAAATGGTTCCCTTTTTGGGGCTCCTTGTTACGCATAATGATCTGGTTCGTGTGCTAATGGGGGGGTGTTGTGTTCCCCTGTTTTGGGCCCACCCCGCCCTGCGCCGGCAGGAGGCGTGGGCGGTGGGGGGCGGGGCTGTGGGTTGACCCTCAGTGGGGCTGAAAAAAGTAGATTTAAAAAAGAAATAGGGAGAAACTGTTTACAAAAAGGGGGGGTAAATGATTGGAAAGGGGCTCAGTAACAGGTTTTTGTTTGGGGGGGGGGGCCTTAAAAGGGGGTTCTTTTATTGGGGGGTGAAAAATTTTATGTAGGGAAAGGGGAACGGGGAAAAACCCCCTGTAGGGCTCTCACCTCTTTTACTTCCTTTTTTGTTTATGTTATGTTTTTTTTTTGCGTTACTCAAACATGTATTCTTACTTTCAATCCAAAGGGGGCAAATTTGCTAAGAGAGGGAAAAGTTTTTATTCACTTTTGAAAAAAACCATTTGCATTTGTTCATTTAATAATTTAAGGTAAAAATTCTTTCTCAAGGCGATTTTGGGCACGCAAACAAATAATAAATCACTTGCTGTCTTTAGGTTTTTTCCCGTCTGTCAAAATTCTGCTGACTGTCTTTGTTTGTCTGTCCTCTATTTTTGCCGTCTCTTCTCTCATTCCTCTCTCTAATTTTTTTTTTTTCCTCCTCTAATTTTTTCTCAAAATCTTTAATTGACTTCACCCGTTTTACCAGAGAAGAGAGAAAAAGGAAGGAAAGGGAAAAAGAGGGGGAAGAGGGAGAAGAGAGAAAAGAGAAAAAAGAAGGGGAGCGAGAAAATTAAGGGGAAAAAGATAATCATAAGCTGAGAGAAAATTTGAAAATATGAAAAAATAAAGAGTCGGGGGTTGGATATAAAAAAAAACCCCACAGAGCAAAAAACAAAGGGGACACATGGGAAAAAATATAAAAAACATCCGCGTGACCAACAGAGTAATGAAGTTTGAAGAAAATAGAAGGGAAAAGAAAAAAATAATAAAAAGGGATAAAGAATGATAGAAGGCCTTGTGAAATTAAAGGAAAAAAATTGGAGGCGTGTGTGGGGTGGCGTCACAGGGAAAACCGAGGTATGGGGAGAGAGGTGCGTGTGTGGAGGTGGCAGTCACAGGGAAACCCCAGGTAGTGGAAAGGAGAGGGGGTTGTGTGGGGGTGGCAGTCACAGGGAACCCGAGGGATGGAGAGAGAGGTGGCGTTGTGGGGGTGGCATCCAGGGGCGCCGAGGTAGTGGTGGAGGGGGGGTGGCGTGTGTGGAGGGCAGTCACAGGGAACACCCCAGGTATGGAAGGGGGGGTTGGGGGTTTTTGGAAAATCCCCACGGGGAACCCCCGGGAGTGGAGAGGGAGGTGGCGTTGTGGGGGGGGCAGTCACAAGGAACGCCGATTTGTGGGAAGGGGGGGGGTTGTGTGGGGTGGGTCCAGGGAACGGGGGGGGTTGGGAGGGAGGTGGCGTGTGTGGGTGGCAGTCACGGGAACGCCGAGGTTGGGAGGGGGGGTGGGGTGTGTGGGGTGGCGTCACAAGGGGGAAGCCGAGGAATTGAGAGAGAGGTGGGGGGTGTGGGGGTGGGGGAGTCACGGGAACGCCCAGGTAGTGGAAGAGAGGTGGGGGTGTGTGGAGGTGGCAGTCACAAGGAACGCCGAGGTAGTGGGAGGAGGTGGCGTGGTGGAGGGGGCAGTCAAGGGAACGCCGAGGTGTGGAAGGGGGTGGCTTGTGGAGGTGGCGTCAAGGGGAAAGCCCAGGTATGGGGAGGGGGGTGGCGTGTGTGGAGGTGGCAGTCACAGGGAATCCGAGGGAGTGGGGAGAGAGGTGGTTGTGTGGAGGGGCAGTCACAGGGAAAGCCGAGGTAGTTTTGGGGGGAGGGGGGGTGTGTGTGGAGGTTTTGCAGTCACAGGGAACGCCGAGGGAGGGAAGGAGGTGGTGTGGTTTTGGGGGGTGGCGTCACAGGGGAAAGCCGAGGGAGTGGGGAGGGGGTGGGTGTGTGGAGGTGGGATCCAGGGAACGCCGAGGTAGTGGGAGAGAGGTGGGGTTGTGGGGGGTGGGCATCAAGGGAACGCCGAGGGAGTGAGAGGGGGTGGTGTGTGTGGGGGGGTGGGAGTCACAGGGAAAAGCCGGGTAGTGGAGGGGAGGTGGCGTGTGTGGAGGTGGCGTCACAGGGAAAACGCCGAGTAGTGGAAGGGAGGTTGTGTGTGGAGGGGCGTCACAGGGAAAACGCGGGGTTGGGAGGGGGTGGTGTGTGGGAGGTGGAGTCACGGGGAAACCCCGGGGTTAGTGGGAAAAGAGGGGTTGGCACTGTAATGGGGTGCCAACAAATGGGGAAACTTACTCTTTCCCGGTGTTGTCCCTCCCTCCCTCTCTCACTCTGCTTCCCTCCTTCTCTCCCTCTCTCCCTCCTTTCCTCCTTCCCCCCCTCTCTCCCTCCTTCCCCCCTTCCCTCCCTCTCTCACACTCTCTTCCCTCCATCCTTCCCTCCCTCCTTCCTCCTTCCCTTCCTTCCTTCCCCCCCTCCCCCCCTCCCCCCTCCCTCCTTCATCTCTTTTTCCCCTTCTTTAATTAAATTTTTCCTTTTTTTTCTTCCTTCCCCCTTTAAACCCTTTTCTTCGTTTTTTTTTCTTTACTTTTCATAGTATCTGTAAAATTGTATGTGTATCATGTGCGTATTAGTTTGTGTGCCGTATATGTGTGTGTTCGTTCAAATTTATGTTTACTTCTTATTCTGTATGTCTGTTTTTTTTTTTAAACCCGCCATTTTGCCGTGTGTGGTTAGTGTGTGTGTGTGTGTGTGTGTGTGTGTGTGTGTGTGTGTTGGTGTGGTGTTGTGTGTGGTGTGTGTGTTAAAAAGGCAACTCCAAAAGTACTTAATTCCTTGTATTTTTCTATTAAACCCTTTTTCTTTACCCAAATTTTTTCTTTTTTTTTGGTTTAATTCAATATAAAGTTAATATGAATTTTGTATTTTGCTGATGAGACACGACACGACGAACGACGACGATGATGATATGATTGATGAAATATAGGGTCTTATCTATATTTTTTATTTTCATGTCTAGTTTATTTTACATTTCTATGGGATCTCTTACCCCTTCCTTCCCCCCGCTTTGTCCTCTGTGTGTTCCCTCGGCCCTCCCCCCCTCCCTCCCTCCCTCCCTCCCCCTCCCCCCCTCCCTCCCTCGCCCCCCCCTCCCTCCCTTCTGCCTTGTTTCCCTTCTCTCTGTGTGACTTCCGGGTTCCCCTTTTTTTTTTTTTGGTTTTTTTTTTTT
>JACEEZ010002901.1:0-21808 GCA_016584305.1 Chionoecetes opilio | reverse complement strand
TAATTGTAGTGTTTCAATGATATTAGCTTGTTGTCGGTGATATTAGCTGTTTTCCTCGAAGGATGTATAAAAATCCTTTCTTAGAATAATTTGCACCTATAGTAGCGTACATTACATTCAGCTATTAAATACAAGAGTAAGAGGTTCTTAAATTGTGATATAACGGTATATTGCAGCGTTTTCATAGTTTTCTTGTAACTGTAGCGTTATGGTATATATACAAGTTAGTTTTTACTTACATCATATTGCTATAACCCATAAAAATGTAGTGTTTTCAATGTTTAGCTAGTTATAGGTGAATATAGCTGTTTTCCTAAAATTGAAGTATCAAATACTGCTTTTTTAGATTACGATGCACCTATAATTATCTTACATTACATTAAGCTAATAATAGAAGAGTAAGAGTTATTTATGTGATATAACGGTATATTGCAAGCGTTTTTCATAGTTTTCTTGTAACTGTAACGTTATTGTATATTACAAGTATTTTTACTTATCATATTGTATAGAACCCATAAAATGTAGTGTTTTTCGAATGATATTAGCTAGTTTCGGTGATATATAGCTGTTTTCCTACAACTGAAGTATAAATCCTCCCTTTTTAAATAATTTGCACCTATAGTAGCTTACATTACATTGCCTAATAAATTGGAGGAGTAATAGGTTATTTTTGTGATATATGGTATATTGCATGCAAGCGTTTTCATAGTTTTTGTGTAACTGTAGCGTGATTGTATATATACAATTAGTTTTTTACTATCATATTGCTATAAAAAACCATAAATGTAGTGTTTTCAATGATGTTTATTCTAGTTATCAGTGAAGAGTTGTTTTTTTTCTACAAATTGAAGTATATTTCTTTATATATGTAGCTAATAGCTTTGGATATTTGCTACAACTATATTGTACAAAAGATAATATCTAAAATAGTGTATTTTTTTCATGAAAATTTAGATATCATTTTATCTTAAAACATGTTTTTTCAAGTATTTCAATATTTTTTTGGGAAAAGGCTAAATTGTCGAATTTGACATTATTCAGCACTTTAACACAACGATACTTACCATGTTTTATGACTAAAAATATGCATTTTCATGAATTTAATATCCATTTTAATCCTCAAACAACGTTTTTTCAGTATTTTTAATGCTTTTTTGAGCCCATAAACTGTCAAATTTGACATTATTCAGAAAGTCCTTTTTACCAACTAATTTTATAATATTAAGAGCTTAAAATATGTAATTTTCATGATAATATGTATCATTTTATTCATCAAATAAAACGTTTTTGGTTCAGTTGTTTTATGTATTTTTTGGAAGGGCTAAAATGTCGAAATATTGACATTTTCCGACCCTTTTTTTTGATAGTAAAAATTCAAATGTGGTATTATGTTTGTTTTTCGTTAGACATTTCTATTTTAAACTACTCCAAGCTTATATAGGAGTTGATACTCTATATTGTGATACAAATTGTATATTATAACGTGTTTTTCATAGTTTCCTGTTAATTGGGGTTGTTTATATCATTAATAGAAGGGAATTTACCTTATGATAATGCTTTCTCCTCAACATGTGTTCTGTTTCAATGATTTTCGCTAGTTATAGGTGGATATATAGCTGTTTTTAACTACAAATTGAAGTATACACTCCTTTTTTTAGAATAATTTGCACCTATAAAGTTGCTTACCTTACATTAAACCTAATAAATAGAAGGAGTCATAGGTTATTTATTGTTATATAACGGTATATTGCTAGTGTTTTTCATAGTTTCTTGTAAACTGTAGCGTTATTGTATATATACAAGTAGTTTTACTTATCATATTGCTATAAACCCATAAAATGATTGTGTTTTCAATGAATATTAGCTAGTTATCGGTGATATATAGCTGTTTTATACAAAATGAAGTATAAAAATCCTCTTTTTAAAAAATTTGCACCTATAAGTAGCTTACATTACCAAATTAAGCTATTAATATAAGAGTAAGAGGGTTATTTATTGTGATATAACGGTTATTGCAAGCGTTTTTCATAGATTATTGTAAACTGTAACGTTATTGTTATATATTACAGTAGTTTACTTATACTATTGCTAGAAACCCATAACAATGTAGTGTTTTAAATGATATTAGCTAGTTATCGGTGATTATATAGCTAGTTTTCCTATAAATGAAGTATAAAATCCTCTTTTTAGAAAATTTGCACCTATAAGTAGGTACATTCATTAGCTATTATATAGAAAACTAATAAGTTATTTAGTGTGATATAACTGTATATATGCCAAGCGTTTTTCATAGTTTCTGTAAAATGTAACGTTATTGATATATACAAGTAGTTTTACTATCATATTGCTATAAACCCATAAAAGTAGTGTTTCAAATGGATATTAACTAGTTATCGGTGATATATAACTGTTTTCCTATAAATTGAAGTATAAAAATCGTCTTTTTAAAATAATTTGCACATATAAGTGTTACATACATTAAGCTATTAAATAGAAGAGTCACTAAGGTTATTTATTGTGATATAACGGTTATATGCAACGCGTTTTCATATTTTCTGTGTAAACTGTAGGTTATTGTATATATACAAGTCGTTTGACTGATCATATGGCTATAAACCCTTTTAAAATGTAGTGTTTTCAATGATTTTAGCTAGTTATCAGTGAAAAAGTTGTTTTTTTCTTACAAATTGAAGTATATTTCTTATATATGTAGCTAAATAGCTTTTAAGATTTGCTACAAATAATTTACAAAAGTATAGCTAAAAAAAAAAATTTTTTCCATGAAATTTAGGGAACCAATTTTAAATCTTAAGGACAAATGTTTTTTTCAAGTTTTCAATGTGTCTTTTGAAAGGCTAAAAAATGCGAAATTTGACCATTATTCAGCACTTTTACCAAAACTATATCTTACAATGTTATGAGCTAAAAAAATATGCATTTCATGAAAGTTAAGTATCATTTTAATCCTCAAAACAAAGTAGTTTTTCAAGTATTTAATGCATTTTGAAAGCCTTAAAATCGTCAAAAATTTGACATTATTCAGCACCTTTTACACAACTTTTTTTTTTTAATATTAAGAGCTTAAATATGATTTTTCATGAAATTTATGTATCAATTTTATTCACTTAAAAACAACGTTTTTCAAGTGTTTTAATGTATTTTGAATGGCAAAAATTGTCGAAATTGGCATTATTCAGCCATTTTTTTGATAGAGAAATTCAAAAATGTGGTTATTATAGTTTTTTCGTAGAAATTTCTATTTTAAACTACTGTAAGCCTAGAATGGAGTTTGAGACTCTGTGGTGTGATAAACATTTGTTATTATACGTGTTTTTCATAGTTCTTGTAATTGTGTGTTATATAAATTAATAGAAGGAATTAACCTTATGATAATGCGTTATACCTCAAAATGTGTTCTTTTCAATGATTTTAGCTAGTTATCTGTGATATATAGCTGTTTTCTAACAAATTGAAGTATACAATCCTTTTTTAGAATAATTTGCACCTATAAGTAGGCTACATTACATCAAGCTAATAAATAGAGAGGGATAGGTTATTTATTGTGATATAAACGGTATATTGCAAGCGTTTTTCATTTTCTTGTAAACTGAAGCCGTTATGGTATATACAAGAGTTTTACTTTATCATAATTGCTATAAAACCCATAAGATGTAGTGTTTTCAATGATATTAGCTAGTTATTGGTGCGATATATAGCTGTTTTCCTAACAAATGAAGTATATAAAATCCTCTTTTTAGAATTATTTGCACCTATATGGGAGCTTACATTACAATAAGCTATTAAATAGAAGAGTAAGAGGGTTATTTATTGTGATGAAACGTAGATTGCAAGCGTTTTTCATTGTTTCTTGCAAACTGTAGACTGTATTGTACTAATTAAAGTAATCTAATTTATCATATTGATATAAAACATAAAATGGTAGTGTTTTCAAGTATTAGCTAGGTTTACCGGTGATATATAGCTGTTTTTCCTACAAATTGGAGGTATAAAATCCTCTTTTTAAAATAATTTGCACCTATAAGTAGCTAATTAAATTAAGCTATTAAATATAAGAGTAAGGGTTATAATTGTGATAGAACGGTATATTGCAAAGTTTTCATAGTTTCTTCTGTAAACGGTAGCGTTATTGTTATATACAAGTAGTTTTACTTTATCAAAATTGCTATAAACCCATATAATGTGTAGTGTTTTCAATGATATAGCTATTTGTTGGTGATATATAGCTGTTTTCCTACAAAATTGATGTATAAAAGCATCTTTTTAGAATCATTCTTGAACCTATAAGTAGCTACATTACATTAGGCTATTAAAATAAAAAGAGTAAGAGGTTTATTAATTGTGATATAACGGTATATGCAAGCGGTTTTTCTAGTTTCTTGTACCAACTGTAGCGTTAGGTAGATATACAAGTAGTTTTACTTATCATATTGCTATAAACCCATAAAATGTAGGTTGTTACAATGATATTAGCTAGTTATCGTGATATATATCTGTTTTCCTACAAATTGAAGTATAAAATACTCTTTTAGAGTAAGATGCACCTATAAGTAGCTTACAATTACACATTAAAGCTAATAAATAGAGAGGTATAGGTTATTTATTGTGATATAACGGTATCTTGCAAGCGTTTTTCATAGTTTCTTGTAAACTGAAGCGTTATTGTATATATACAAGTAGTTTGACTTATCAGATTGCTATAAACCCATAAAAATGTAGTGTTTTCAATGAGATTAGCTAAGTATTGGTGATATATAGCTGTTTTTCCTAAAAAATTGAAGTATAAAATCCTCTTTTTAGAATAATTTGCACCTATATGGAGCTTACATTACAATAACTATAAATAGAAGAGGAAGAGGTTATTTATTGTGAATAACGGTATATTGCCAAGCGTTTTCATTTGTTCTTAGACCAAACTTAGCTGGATGTATTATATAAAAGTAATTTTATTTATCATAATGCTATTAACCCATAAAATGTAGTGTTTCATGATATTAGCTAGTTACCGGTGGATATATAGCTGTTTCCTACAAATTGGATAAAATCTCTTTTGTAAAATAATTTGCACTATAGTAGCTACATTAGAATTAAGCTATTAAATATAAGAAGTAAGAGGTTTATTAATTGTTGATATAACGGGTATAGTTGCAACGTCTTTTTCATAGTTTCTGTTAAACTGTAAACGTTATTGTATATATACAAGTAGTTTCTATCAAATTGCTATAAACCCATATAATGTAGTGTTTTCAAGATATTAGCTAGTTGTGGTGGATATATAGCTGTTTTTCTACAAATTGGGTATAAATCCTCGTTTAGAATAAATTGCACCTATAAGTAGCTTACATACATTAAGCTATTAAATAAAAGAGTAAGAGGTATTAATTGTGATAAACGGTATATTGCAAAGCGTTTTCATAAGTTTCTGTAAAACTGTAGCGTTATGGTATAATAGACAGTAGTTTTACTTATCCATATTGCTTATAACCCATAAAATGTAGTGTTTTTCAATGATATTAGCTAGTTATCGGTGATATTATAGCTGTTTTCTACAAATTGAAGTATAAAATAATCTTTTATAGAGTAATAGATAGATGCCACCTATAAGTCAGGATACATTACATTAAGCTAATAAATTGAGAGTAAGAGGTTATTTATGTGATATAACAGGTATATTGCAAGCATTTTTCATAGTTTCTTGTCAAACTGTAACGTTATTGTATATATACAAAGTTTTACTTATCATATTGCCTATAAAACCCAGAAATGTAGTGTTTTCAATGATATTAACTAGTTATCGGTTTGAATTATAACCTGTTTTTCCTATAAATTAAGTATAAAATCGTCTTTTTAAAATAATTTGAACATTATAAGTAGCTTTACATTAATTAAGCTATTAAAATAGAAGAGTAATAGGTTATTTATGTGATATAAGGTAATATTGCAAGCGTTTTTCAATTTCTTGTAAACTGTAGGTATTGTATATATACAAGTAGGTAGTTTACTGATCATATGGACTTATAAACCCTAAAAATGTAGGTTGTTTTCAATATTTTACTAGTGTATCAGGAAGAGTTTTTTTTCTACAAATTGAAGTCTTATTTTCTTTATATATGTAGCTAAACAGCTTTTGATATTTGCTACAACTATATTTTACAAAATTAATAGCTAAAATATGTATTTTTCATGAAATTTAGATATCAATTTTAATCTTAAACAATGTTTTTTCAAGTATTTCAATGTTTTTTTGAAAGGCTAAAAAATGTCGAAATTTGACATTATTCAGCACTTTACACAACTATACTTTACAATGTTATGAGCTAAAAATATGCATTTTCATGAAATTTAAGTATCAATTTTATCCTCAAAACAACGTTTTTTCAAGTATTTTAATGCATTTTTGAAAGCCTTAAAATGTCAAAATTTGACATTATTCAGCACTTTTACACACTATATTTTATAATATTAAAAGCTTAAAATATGTATTTTTCATGAAATTTATGTATCAATTTTATTCATCAAAATAACGTTTTTTCAAGTGTTTTTAATGTATTTTTGAAGGGCTAAAAAATGTCGAAATTGACATTATTCAGCCCTTTTTTTGATAGAGAAATTCAAAATGTGGTATTAATGTTGTTTTCGTTAGAAATTTCTATTTTAAACTACTCCAAGCTTATAATAGGAGTTTGATACTCTATATTGTGATACAATTGTATATTATACGTGTTTTTCATAGTTTCTTGTTAATTGTTGTGTTATATCATTAAAAGAAGGAATTTACCTTATGATAATGCTTTCATACCCTCAAAATGGTTCTTTTCCATGATTTTTTTTTTTAGCTAGTTATGGTGATATATAAGCTGTTTCCTCAAATTGAAGTATACAATCCTTTTTTTTAGAAAATTTGCACCTATAAGTAGCTTACATTACATAAGTAATAAATAGAAGAGTAATAGGTATATTTATTGTTATATACCGGTATATTGCCAGCTCCTTCCGTTTTTCATAGATTTTCTTGCCGTAAACTGACATAGCGTTATTGTATATATACAAGTAGGTACGTATTATAGTGCTATTAAACCTATTATAAAAATGTCGTGTGGTTGCAATGATATAGCTAGTTATCGGTGATATATCAGCTGTTTTTCGACAAATAAAGTATAAAATCCTCTTTTTAGAATAATTTGACTAAAGTAGCTTACATTACATTAAGCTATTAAATAGAAGGAGTAAGAGGTATTTATTTGATATAACTGTATATTGCAAGCGTTTTCATAGTTTCTTGTAAACTGTAGCGTTATTGATATATATACAATGTAGTTTTACTTTATCATATTGCTATAAAACCATTAAAAATTTAGTTGTTTTAATGATATTAGCTAAATTATTGGTGATATATAGCGGGTTTCCTACAAATTGAAGTATAAAACCTCTTCTTTTAGAATAAATTTTGCACCTATAAGTAGCGTACATTACAATAAAGCTATTAAATATTTAAGAGTCAAGAGGTTATTTATCGTGCATATAACGGTATATTGGCAAGCGGGGTTTCATAGTTTCTTGTAAACTGTAACGTTATTGTATATATACAAGTAGTTTTACTAATCATATTGCTTATAAACACCCATAAAATGTGTGCGTTTTCAAATCATATTAGCTTAGTTATTCACGGTTGATATATCGCTGTTTCCTACAAATTGAAGTCTAAAATCTCTCTTTAGAATAATTGCACCTATATGTAGCTTACATTACAATAAGCTAATTAAATAGAAGCGTAAGAGGTTATTTATTGTGATATAAACTGGTATATTGCAAGCGTTTTTCATTGTTCTTGCAAAACTGTAGCTGTATTGTATATACCAAAAGTATTTTATGTATCATATGCTATAAACCATAAAATGTTAGTGTTTTCAATTGATATTAGCTAGTTATCGGTGATATATAAGCTCGTTTTCCTACAAATCGGAGTAGACAAATCGTCTTTTTAAAAATAAAGTTGCACCTATACGTAGCTTACATTACATATTAAGCTAGAGTAAATAGAAGAGTAATAGGTTATTTATGTGGATAACAGGCGTATAGTGGCAAGCGTTTTTCATTAGTGTACTTGTAAACGGAAGGAGGTTATTGTATATAACAATAGTTTTACTTATCATATTGCTATAAACCAGAAATGTAGTGTTTTCAATGATATTAGCTAGTGTAGCTCGGTGATCATATAGCTGTTTTCATACAACATTGAAGTATAAAATCCTCTTTTTAGAATAATTTGCACCTATAAGTAGCTTACATGACATTAAGCTATTTAAATAAAAGAGTAAGAGGGTTATTAGAATTGTGAATATAACGGTATATTGCAAGGCGTTTTTTCATAGTTTCTTGTAAACTGAGCGTATGGTATATATACAAGTAGTTTTACTTATCATATTGATATAAACCCATAAAATGCTAGTGTTTTCAATGATATTAGCTAGTATTCGGTTTGATATTCAGCTGTTTTCCTACAAATTGAAGTATAAAATCCTCTTTGTAGAGTAAGATGCACCTATAAGTAGCTTACATTACATTAAGCTAATAAATTGAAGAGTAAGAGGTTATTTATTGTGATATAACGGTATATTGCCAAGCACTTTTTCCATAGTTTCTATAAAACTGTAAACGTTATTGCTATATATAACAAGTAGTCTTTTACTTGCATATTGCTATAAACCCATTAAAATGTAGTGTTTTCAATGATATAAACTAGTTATCGGTGATATATAACTGTTTTCTATAAATTGAAGTATAAAATCCTCTTTTTTAAAATTAATTTGAACATATAAGTAGCTACCTTACATTAAGTATTAAATAGAAAAAATAGGTTATTTATTGTGATATAAACGGTATATTGCAAGCCGTTTTTCATATTTTCTTGTAAACTGTAGCGTTAGTGTATATATACAAGTAGTTTACTTATCATAATGCTATAAACTCATAAAATGTAGTGTTTTCAATGATATTAGTAGTATCTGTGATATATAACTGTTTTCCTACAAATTGAGGATACAAAATCCTCTTTTAAGAAAAATTTGCATCATAAGTAGCTTACATACATTAAGCTATAAATAGAAGAGTAAGAGGTATTATGTTGGATATAACGGTATATTGCCAAGTGTTCTTTCATAGTTTCTTGTAAAACTGTAGCGTATTGCTATATATACAAGTAGTTTTACTATCTGTGGCTCTATTAAACCTTAAAATGTAGGGTTTTCAAGGATTTTAGCTAGGTTATCAGTGAATGAGTTTTTTTTCTTACAAATGAAGTATATTCTTTTATATATGTAGATAAATAGCTTTGATATTTGCTACAACTGATTACTTTACCAAAATTAGTATAGCTCAATATATGTATTTTTCATGAAATTAGATATCATTTTAATCTTAAGACAATGGTTTTTTCAAGCTATTTCAATGTCTTTTGAAAGGCTAAAAAATGCCGAAATTTTGACATTATTCGCACTTTTACCAACTATATCTACAATGTTATGAGCTTAAAAAGATGCTTTTCATGAAATTTAAGTTATCAATTTTAATCATCAAAACAACGTTTTTTCAAGTATTAAGCATTTTTGAAAAGCCATAAAAATGTCAAAATTGGACATTATTTTTCCCCCCCAGGGGGGGGCCCCCCCCCACTTTTACAAAAACTATATTTTATAATATTAGAGCTTAAAATGTGTATTTTTCATGAAATTTATGTATCAATTTTATTTTTAAAAAACAAAAACAAAAACGGTTTTTCAAGTGTTTAATGTATTTTTGAATGGCTAAAAAATGCCGAAAATTGGGCATTATTCAGCCCTTTTTTTTGATAAGGGAAATTCAAAATTGGTATTATAGTTGTTTCGTTTAGAAATTTCTATTCTATAACTACTGTAAGCTTTTATAAAGGGAGTTTGAGACTATATATTGTGGATTACAATTGTATATTTATACCCGTGTTTTTCATAGTTCTTGTTAATTGTTGTTTATATAATTAATAGAAGAGTTTACCTTAAGATAATGCTTTATACCCTCAAAATGTGGTTCTTTTCAATGATTGTAGCTAGTTAATCGGTGATATATATACGTTTTCTACAAATGAAGATACATCCTTTTTTTAGAATTAATTTGCACCTATAGTAGGCTTACATTACCATTAAGCTTATAAATAGAAGAGTAATAGGTTATTTATTGTTATATACCGGTATATTGCAAGCGTTTTTCATAGTTTCTTGTAAACTGTAGCGTTATTGTATATATACAAGTAGTTTTACTTATCATATTGCTATAAACCTATAAATGTTGTGTTTGCAATGATATTAGCTAGTTATCGGTGATATATAGCTGTTTTCCTACAAATTAAAGTATAAAATCCTCTTTTTAGAATAATTTGCACCTATAAGTAGCTTACATTACATAAGCTATTAAATAGAAGAGTAAGAGGTTATTTATTGTGATATAACTGTATATTGCAGCGTTTTTTCATAGTTTCTTGTAAACTGTAGCGTTATTGTATATATACAAGTAGTTTTACTTATCATATTGCTATAAACCCATAAAATTTAGTGTTTTTAATGATATTAGCTAATTATTGGTGATATATAGCTGTTTTCCTACAAATTGAAGTATAAAATCCTCTTTTTAGAATAATTTGCACCTATAAGTAGCTTACATTACAATAAGCTATTAAATATAAGAGTAAGAGGTTATTATTGTGATATAACGGTATATTGCAAGCGGTTTTCATAGTTTCTTGTAAACTGTAACGTTATTGTATATATACAAGTAGTTTTACTTATCATATTGCTATAAACCCATAAAATGTTGTGTTTTCAATCATATTAGCTAGTTATCGGTGATATATAGCTGTTTTCCTACAAATTGAAGTATAAAATCCTCTCTTTAGAATAATTTGCACCTATATGTAGCTTACATTACAATAAGCTATTAAATAGAAGAGTAAGAGGTTTATTTATTGTGATATAACTGTATATTGCAAGCGTTTTTCATTGTTTTTGCAAACTGTAGCTGTATTGTATATAAAAGTAATTTTATTTATCATATTGCTATAAACCCATAAAATGTAGTGTTTTCAATGATATTAGCTAGTTATCGGTGATATATAGCTGTTTTCCTACAAATTGGAGTATAAAATCCTCTTTTTAAAATAATTTGCACCTATAAGTAGCTTACATTACATTAAGCTAATAAATAGAAGAGTAATAGGTTATTTATTGTGATATAACGGTATATTGCAAGCGTTTTTCATAGTTTCTTGTAAACTGAAGCGTTATTGTATATATACAGTAGTTTTACTTATCATATTGCTATAAACCCATAAAATGTAGTGTTTTCAATGATATTAGCTAGTTATCGGTGATATATAGCTGTTTTCCTACAAATTTGAAGTATAAAATCCTCTTTTAGAATAATTTGCACCTATAAGTAGCTACATTACATTAAGCTATTAATAAAAGAGTAAGAGGTTATTATATTGTGATATAACGGTATAATTGCAAGCGTTTTTCATAGTTTCTTGTAAACTGTAGCGTTATGGTATATATACAAGTAGTTTTACTTATCATATTGCTATAACCCATAAATGTAGTGTTTTCAATGATATTAGCTAGTTATCGGGGATATATAGCTGTTTTCCTACAAATTGAAGTATAAAATCCTCTTTTTAGAGTAAGATGCACCTATAAGTAGCTTACATTACATTAAAGCTAATAAATTGAAGAGTAGAGGTTATTTATTGTGATATAACGGTATATTGCAAGCATTTTTCATAGTTTCTTATAAACTGTAACGTTATTGTATATATACAAGTAGTTTTACTTATCATATTGCTATAAACCCATAAAATGTAGTGTTTTCAATGATATTAACTAGTTATCGGTGATATATAACTGTTTTCCTATAATTGAAGTATAAAATCCTCTTTTTAAAATAATTTGCACTATAGTAGCTACATTACATTAAGCTATTAAATAGAAAAGTAATAGGTTATTTATTGTGATATAACGGTATATTGCAAGCGTTTTTCATAGTTTCTTGTAAACTGTAGCGTTATTGTATATATACAAGTAGTTTACTTATCATATTGCTATAAACTCATAAAATGTAGTGTTTTCAATGATATTAGCTAGTTATCGGTGATATATAACTGTTTTCCTACAAATTGAGGTATAAAATCCTCTTTTAAGAAAAATTTGCACCTATAAGTAGCTTACATTACATTAAGCTATTAAATAGAAGAGTAAGAGGTTATTTATTGTGATATAACGGTATATTGCAAGTGTTTTTCATAGTTTCTTGTAAACTGTAGCGTTATTGTATATATACAAGTAGTTTTACTTATCATGTGGCTATAAACCCTTAAAATGTAGTGTTTTCAATGATTTTAGCTAGTTATCAGTGAAGAGTTGTTTTTTTCTACAAATTGAAGTATATTTCTTTATATATGTAGCTAAATAGCTTTTGATATTTGCTACAACTATACTTTACAAAATTAATAGCTAAATATATGTATTTTTCATGAAATTTAGATATCAATTTTAATCTTAAGACAATGTTTTTTCAAGCATTTCAATGTTTTTTTGAAAGGCTAAAAAATGCCGAAATTTGAAAATTATTCAGGGACTTTACACAACTATATTTTACAAGTTTTTGAGCTAAAAAAATGATTTTCATGAAATTAAGTATCAATTTAATCCCAAAAAAACGTTTTTTTAAATATTAAGCATTTTTAAAGCATAAAAATGTAAAATTTTACATTATTTAGCACTTTTACCAAATAAATTTTTTAATTTAAAGCTTAAAATGTGTATTTTTCATGAAATTTTGTATCAATTTTATTTTTAAAAAAAAACGTTTTTTCAAAGGTTTAATGTTTTTTGAATGGCTAAAAAATGCCGAAAAGGCATTATTCAGCCCTTTTTTTGATAGAGAAAATTTAAAATGTGGTATTTTAAATTTTTTTCGTTGAAATTTCTATTTTAAAAATACTTAAACTTATAATAGGAGTTTGAACTCTATATGTATACATTGATATTATACGTGTTTTTCATAGTTTCTTTTAATTGTTTTGTTATATATTAATAGAAGGAATTTACCTTATGATAATGCTTTATAAAACCCTCAAAATTGTTTCTTTTTAAGATTTTAGCTAGTTTTCGGTGATATTCCCCCGTTTTCCTACAAATTGAAGTATCATCCTTTTTTTTTGAATAATTTTCACCTTAATAGCTTACATTACATTAAACTTATAAATAGAAGAGTAATAGGGTTTTTTATTGTTATATACCGGGATATTGCAAGCTTTTTCATAGTTTCTTGTAAAATGAACGTTATTGTATATATACAAAATAGTTTTTTTATCATTTGCTATAACCCCAAAAAGTATGTTTTCCCAAAGATATTGCTAGTTATCGGTGATATATAGCGTTTTCCCCAAATTGAAGTATAAAACCTCTTTTTTGAGTAAGATGCACCTATAAGTCTTACATTACATTTTAAATTAATAAATAGAAAAAGTAAAGGTTATTTTTTTGATATAAAGGTATATTGCAGCGTTTTTCATAGTTTCTTGTAAACTGTAACTTATTGTATATATAAAGTATTTTTTCTTATCAAAAATTTCATAAACCCCTAAAATGTTTTGTTTTCAAAGATATTACTAGTTTTGGGGAAAATTAAAGTTTTTTCCCAAAATTGAGGTATAAAATCCTTTTAAAAAAAATGTGCACCCATAAGTATTACATTACATTAAGTATTAAATAGAAAAGTAAGAGGTTATTTATTGTGATTAAGGTTTTTTCAAGGGTTTTTTTAAATTTTTGTAAAATGACGTTATTGTATATATACAAAGTATTTTACTTATCATATGGCTATAAAAACCCTTTAAAAAGTAGTTTTTTTTAAAGATTTTAGCTTTATCGTGAAAGGTTTTTTTTTTTTCTACAAATTGAAGTATATTTCTTTATAATGTAGCAAAATAGCTTTTGATATTTGCTACAAATATTTTACAAAATTAATAGCTAAAAATATGTATTTTTTATGAAAATTTAGATATCAATTTAATCTTAGGACAATGTTTTTTCAAGTATTTTAATTTTTTTTGAAAGGCTAAAAAAAGTCGAAAATTTTACATTATTTAGCACTTTTACACAACTATATTTACAATATAATAGCAAAATTGCATTTTCATAACTTTAAGACAATTATAACCTCAAAAAAACGTTTTTTTATGTATTTAATGATTTTTTAAAAACCCTTAAAAAAATCAAAATTTCACATTATTTACACTTTTACACAACTATATTTTATATATTTGAGCTTAAAAAATGTATTTTTCTGAAATTTATGTTCAATTTTATTCTTAAAAAAAACGTTTTTTTTAGTGTTTTAATGTATTTTTTTAAAGGGAAAAAATGTCGAAAATTGGGATTATTTAGCCCCCTTTTTTTATAGAGAATTCAAAATGTGGTATTATAGTTTTTTTTCGTTAGAAATTTCTATTTTAAACTACTGTAAGCTTTAATAGGAGTTTGAGACTTATTTGTAAATTTTTTAAATTTTCGTGTTTTCAAGTTTCTTGTTTAATTGTTTTGTTTATTTAAAAAAGGATATACCTTATGATAAAGCTTTATACCCTCAAAAGTGTTCTGTTCGATTTTTTGCTAGTTATCGGTGATATATACTTTTTCCTACAAAATTTAAGTATACAATCCTTTTTTTAGAATAATTTTCACCTTAAGTTGCTTACATTACATTAAGCTAATAAATAGAAGAGTAATAGGTTATTTATTGTTAATAACGTATATTCTAGTTTTTTTCATAGTTTTTTTGTAAACTGTAGCGTTTTGATATATACAAGTAGTTTTACTTATCATATTGCTATAAACCATAAAATGTTGTGTTTTTAATGTATTTGCTATTATCGGGGATATATAGCTGTTTTCCTACAAATTTAAGTATAAAATCCTCTTTTGAATAAATTTTCACCTATAAGTAGCTTACATTACATTAAACTATTAAATATAAAATAAGAGGTTTTTTTATTGTGATATAAAGGTATATTGCAAGCGTTTTCATAGTTTCTTGAAACTTAACTTATTGTTAATACAATAGTTTTACTTTCATATTGCTAAACCTAAATGTAGGTTTTAAAAGATTTAGCTATTTTTCGGGGAAATTTTTTTTTCCCCAAATTTAAGTATAAAATTTTTTTTAAAAAATTTAAAAAGTAGGGTTAAAATAAACTTTATATGTAATTTATTTTTAAAATTAATAAATTTTATAGTTTTTTAAAAGAAATTTTTGATTATAAATTTTTTAATCTTTTAAAACCCAAAAAGTTTTTTCAATATTATGTTTTTTAAAGCCCAAAATTGAAATTTCTTTTTTAACATTTTAATTGTCAAAAATTTTTAAAAAAAGAAAATAGGTTTTTTTATGAAAATTTTTTTTTTTCAATTTTATTTTAAAACAAGTTTTTTTCAAGTATTTAATTTTTTTTAACCTTTTAAAAAATGTCAAAATTTACATTATTAGATTTTACAAACTTTTTTTTAAAAATTTAGACTTTTAAAAATTATTTTTAAAAAGAAAAATTTAGTTTCAAAATTTTAAAACCCCCCAAAACAAGTTTTTTCAAATTTTAATGTTTTTTGAAGGCTAAAAAAAATTTAAATTTTCATTTTTCAGCCTTTTTTTTTTTAAATTTTGAGAAAAAATGTTTTATGTTTTGTTTTTTTCTTAAAAAAATTTTTTATTTTAAGTTTTGAAGCTTTAAAAAAAAAAATTTGGAATTATTTTTTTTTTTTAAAAAAAAGTTTTTTATTTTTCTTTTTTATTTTTTTTAATTTTAAAAAAATTTAAATTTTATGATTTTTTGATTAAAATGTTTTTTTTTTTAATGTTTTTAAAAATTAAAAAGGATATTTTTATTTTTTTTTCTTTTTCTAAAAATTGAATAGGGTTTTTCCTTTTTAAAAAACTTTGTAAAATGCCCCTACTTAAGCTAAAAAATAGAAGGAATTTATTTTTTTGATATCGTATATTCAAGGTTTTTCATATTTTTTTGTAAAAAGCGTTTTGTAAAAATATACAATTTTTTTTAATTTGCTATAAACCCATAAAAATTAGGGTTTTTAAAAGATATTTGTATTTTTTGTGTATATAGCTGTTTTTCTTTAAAAAAACCTCTTTTGAAAAATTTCAATATACTTTCTTCAAAAAACCATTTTAAAAGAAAGGTAAGATTTTTTTATTGTGATATAACGTTTTTCAAGGTTTTCTTTTTTTGCAAAGTACTTATTTAATATAAAAAGAAAAAATTTTTTTTATTTTGTATTTAAAAATAAAATGAGTGTTTTCAAGTTTGATTTACCCGGGGATATTAGTGTTTTCCCCCCAATTTTTATAAAACCCTTTTTTAAAATTTTTTTAAATGTTTTAAATTAAACTATTAAAAATAAGAGTGGGGGTTTTTTTAAAATTTTAAAGTTTTTCTTTTTTGAAAAAATTTGCTTTTTGTATTTACAATAATTTTTTTAAAAAATTGCTAAAAAATAAAGTATTTTTTAAAGAATTTAGTATTTTTATTAAGCTGTTTTTTTCAAATTATGTTAAAAATTTTTTTTAAAAAAAAATTTACCTTATTAGCTTACATTTACATTAAAATTTAAATAAAAAAAGATTATAATTTGTATATAACTAACAACGTTTTTCAAGTTTTTGAAAATGAAACTTAAAAGGGGAAAATTTACAATAGTTTTCTTTTATTGCTAAAACCCATAAAAATTTGTTTTCAAAATTTACAGTTTCGGGGTTTTTTAAGTTTTTCCCCAAAAAAGTAAAAATACCTTTTTAGAGAAATCCCCTATAAGTCTTAATTCATTAAAATAATAAATTAGATAAAGGTTTATTTATTGTGATAAGGGATATTTAAGGTTTTTTTTATAGTTTCTTTAAAATGTGTTTTTTTATAAAGATTTTTCTTTTTATTTCTTTTAAAAACCCAAAAATTTTTGTTTTTTAAGATTTAACTAGTTATCGGTGTATATAACGTTTTTTTAAAATTGAGTTAAAATCTTTTTTAAAATAATTTTGCACCTATAATACTTACTTACTTAACTATTTAAATAGAAGAATAGGTTATTTATTGTGATATAACGGTATATTGCAAGCTTTTTTTATATTTTTTTGTAAACTGAGCTTTTTTGTATTATACAAGTAGTTTTATTACATATGCTATAAAACCCTAAAAAAAAGTATTTTCAAAAGATTTAGCTAGTTATTGGGATTTTTTTTTTCTACAAAATTTGGGGATAAAATTCTTTTTAAAAAAATTAGGCTTAAAAAAAGCTTTTTGATATTTTTGGGCTTTTTCAATTTTTTTTTTTTAAAAATAGCTTTTTTAAAAAAAAAATTTTTTATCAAAGTTAAACCCCAAAAATTTTTTTTCAAGTTTTATGTTTTTTGAAAAGGCTAAAAATTTTTGGAAAATTTTTTTAATTATTGCCTTTTAATAACTAATTTTTCAAATTAAGCTAAAAAAATAGGGTTTTTTATAAATTTTAATTTTCAATTTTTTAAACAAGTTTTTTCAAGTATTTAATTTTTTGAAACTTTAAAATGTATTTGATGCTAAAAAATTGAATTCCATTTTCACACTTTTTTTTTTAATATTAAGAGCTTAAATATGTATTTTTCATGAAATTTTATTTTATTCTTAAAACAACGTTTTATCAAGTTTAATTATTTTATGGCTAAAAATTCGATAAATTGGCATTTTTCTAGTTTTTTTATGGTAAATTATAATATGGTTTACTCATATTTTTTCCGTAAAATTTTTTTAAATACTGTAGTTAGAATAGGAGTTTGAGACTTATTTGTATACAAATTAGTATAATTACTTTTTTATATTTATGTTAACTATGTAGTATATAATTAATAAGGATTTACTATGATAATGCTGTTATACCCCAATTGTTTTTAATGATTTTAGCTATTATCAGATTATTAAGCTGTTGTTCCTAAATTGAAGTATACAATCCTTTTTTTAAGAATAATTGACATAAGTACTACATATATTAGCTTAGTTAGTATAATAAAGAGTTACAAATTATTTAATTTTTTTAACGGTATATGCAATTTTCTATAAGTCTTTAATTTGGTTATTGTAATAATAAAGTTTTATTTTATTGCTATAAACCATAAAATGTAGTTTTTAATTTTAGCTAGTTAGTGATATATAACTGGTTTTCTAAATTGAGTATAAAACCTCTTTAAAGAAATTTGCACTATAAGTACTTAATTAATTGAAGCTATTTATAAAAATGAGTTATTTATTTGATATATAACGGTAATACTTTCAATTTTTACAATATTTCTTAAAAATTGTAGCGTAATTGTTTTTATAATAAGTATTTATTAATCATAATGTTTACCATATAAATGATGTTTTCAATGATTTTAGCTAGTTATTAAATTGTTATTTTTCTACAATTGAAGTATATTTCTATTTATATGTAAAATAGCTTTTGATATTTGTACAACTTTATTTTACAATTTAATACTAAAAATATTTTTTCAATAATTTATGATATCAAAGTTTTAAATTTAAATGCAGTTTTCAGTATTTAATTTTTTTGAAAGTAAAAATTAAATTTGAAATATTCAGCATTTTACAAACTATATTTAATGATAAAAAATTTTTTGATTTTTAATGAATTTTAGATTTTAAATCCTCAAAAATACTTATTTCAAGTATTTATAGCATTTGATGAAACCTTAAAATTAAATTTGTACATATTCAGTTCTATTTTACACAATAATTTTATAATATTAAGACTTAAGAGATGACTTTTTATAAATTTTTCATAATTTTATGTTATTAATATAATAACGATTTTAGTTTTATGATATTTTGAAGCTAAAAAATGTTCATAATTAATATTTTCAGCCTTTTTTAAGAAATTCAAATTTGGTATTATAGTTATATTCGTTTTTAAATATTTCATTAATAATACTACATTAATAATGAATTTGAGATATAGTTTATTAAATTGTATATTAACGTGTTTTTTTCATATTGTTTTAATGTTGTTATATATAATAAAGGATTTACCTTATATTGCTTTATACCCTAAAATTGTGTTTTTCAATGATTTAGCTAGTTTGATATGGTGATTCTAATTAGTTTTCTCTACAAATAGAAGTATAAATCCTTTTTTTAGAATAATTGCACCTATAAGTAGCTTACAATTATTAAGTAATATAAGAGTAATAGGTTATTTATTGATAAGTTATATTGTCAAGCTTTTACTATTTTTTAAAACTGTAACGTTATTGTATATATAACCCATAATGTTTTTTTCATATTGCTATATAACCCAGTAAATGTAGTGTTTCTCAATGATATAATGCTATTTGGTGATATATACTGTTTCCTAAAATTGTAATTACAAATCTCTTTTTAAGAGTAAGATGGCACTTATATGTCATTACATTACTAAGCTACTAAATTGAAGAGTAAGGTTTTTATTGTGATAACGGTATATTGCAAGCATTTTTATTATTTCTTGTAAACTGTAACGTTATTGTATATATACAAGTAGTTTTACTTATCATATTGCTATAAACCCATAAAATGTTGTGTTTTCAATGATATTAGCTAGTTATCGGTGATATATAACTGTTTTCCTACAAATTGAGGTATAAAATCCTCTTTTAAGAAAAATTTGCACCTATAAGTAGCTTACATTACATTAAGCTATTAAATAGAAGAGTAAGAGGTTATTTATTGTCATATAACGGTATATTGCAAGTGTTTTTTCATCAGTTTCTTGTAAACTGTAGCGGTTATTGTATATATACAAGTAGTTTTACTTCATATGGCTATAAACCCTCTAAACTGTAGTTGTTTCAATGATTTTAGCAAGTTATCAGGAAGAGTGTTTTTTCTACAAATTGAAGTATAATTTCTTTATATATGTAGCTAAATGCCTTTTGATATTGCTAAACTATTATTTTACAAATTAATAGCTAAAATATGTATTTTTCAGAAATTTAGATATTCAATTTTTAATCTTAAGACAATGCTTTTCAGTATTTCAATGTTTTTTTGAAAGGGCTAAAAATGGTCGAAATTGACATTATTCAGCACTTTTACACAAAACGATATTTACAATTTATGAGCATAAACATATTGCTTGTCATATTATAAGGTTAAGTATCAATTTTAATCCTCAAAACAACGTTTTTTCAGTATTTAATGCATTTTTGAAAGCTTAAAAATGTCCAAAATTTTTGATAGTATTCAGACTTTACCACAACTATATTTTATAAATTAAGATCTTAAAATATGGATTTTTCATGAAATTTATGTATCAATTGTGTTATTCTTAAAAACAAGTTTTTTCAAGTGTTTAATGTATTTATGAAAGGACTAAAAAATGTCGAAAATTGAACATTATCAGCCTTTTTTTGGAGAGAGAAATTCAAAATGTGGTATTATAGTTGTTTTGGTTAGAAATGTCTCTTTAAACTACTCTAAGCTCTAATAGGAGTTTGAAGGACATATTGTGATACAATTGTATTTATACGTGTTTTTCATAGTTCGTTGTTAATTGTTGGGTTATATAATTAATAGACGGAATTTACCTTATGAAAAATGCTTTATACCCTCAAAATGTTTCTTTTCATGATTTTAGCAGTTATTTGGGATATTAGCTGTTTTTTCCTACAAATTGAATATACAATCCTTTTTTAGAATAATTTCACCTATAAGTAGCTTACTTTCATTAAGCTAATAAATAGAAGAGTAATAGGTATTTTTTTGATATAACGGTATATTTTCAAAGGTTTTTATAGTTTTTTGTAAACTGTAACGTTATTGTTTTATATCAATAGTTTTATTAATATATTTCTATAAACCCATAAAATGTAGTGTTTTTTAAAGATATTACTAGTTATCGGTGAATATAGCTGTTTTCCTAAAAAATTTAAGTATAAATCCCCCCTTTTTTGGTAAGACACCTTAAGTAGCTTACATTACATTAGCTACTAAATTGAAAGTAAGAGGTTTTTTATTGTGATATAACGGTATATGCAAGCATTTTTTTATAGTTTCTTGTAAACTGTAAAAAATTATTTTATTATACAAGTAGTTTTTTCTATCATATTTCTATAAACCCATAAAAAGTTGTGTTTCAAAGATATTAGCAGTTATCGGGATAATAACTGTTTTCCTACAAAATTGAGGGATAAAATCCTCTTTTAAGAAAAAATTTTCACCTATAAGTAGCTTACATTACATTAAACTATTAAATAGAAGAGTAAGAGGTTATTTATTGTCATAAACGGTATATTTCAAGTGTTTTTCATAGTTTCTTTTAAACTGTGCGTTATTTTATATATACAAATAAATTTTACTTATCATATGGTATAAACCCTTAAAAATTTGTGTTTTCAAAGATTTTAGCTATTTCAGTGAAGAGTTGTTTTTTCTAAAATTGAAATATATTTCTTTTATTGTAGCTAAATAGCTTTTGTATTTGCTACAACTATATTTTACAAAATTAAAAGCTAAAAAAAATGTATTTTTTTATGAAAAATTTTGATATCAAATTTTAATCTTAAGCAAAGTTTTTTCAATATTTCAAGTTTTTTTGAAAGGGGTAAAAAAAAGTCGAAATTTGACATTATTCGCCTTTTTAAAAACGATATCTTACATGTTATGAGCAAAAAATATGCATTTTTAAAA
>JACEEZ010002900.1:0-10139 GCA_016584305.1 Chionoecetes opilio | reverse complement strand
ATATATATATATATATATATTTTAATATTATATAATATATATATATAAAATAAAAAAATATTATAAAAATATATATATAATATATATCAGTATTATTCAAAATGTTTGCCCATTTCCCCCCTCTCCCGAAAACAAGCTAGGGGACCTGAGGGAATGTAGGATATTTGATTTGGGGTACAAAATAGGCGTCGAAAACCACAGTTTTTGATTTAAAGGTTGTAAGCTTCCCTAGATCTAGGGTAAACGGATTGGATTTCTTTTAAGTCCAGAGAGACGTGTGAACCTTACGATCTCACAAACCTAATGATAACCGGAGTGTCGAGAAAACCAACCCACCCTCGCTAGAGGTAAGGTAAAATTTTGTCATTTTACCGGGGGGTTGAGGGGGGAGGAGCCCCCCGCTAGTAGGCTAGGTTAAATTTGGTAAGGTCAGGAAGATAGGTTAGATTACTGGGGGTCGAGGGAGCCGGAGCCCTCGCTAGGTTAGGTTAGGTTGTATCCACTAGGAGGTTGGGTTAAATTTGGTTCAAAAAAAATTCCATAGATCAAGGGGGGGAAAATCTAGTTTCTAGGGAAAATAACCCAGATCTAGAGATATTAACCGAGATCTGGGGAAATTTCTGACTCCTACACACCTCAAAAATTTTGGGTTTCCGACGTATTCTTTGTTCCCCACCGGAAATGTACCTTTAAAATCTAATAAGTTTTTACCTTTTGCTTCTGTATACTAACCTGACCGTAACCAAAACCGTTACTGACATAAATTACAACTTGGCGGGGGGGGGGGCAAGGGGATGGGGCAGTATAAGAAAATATATTGATTCCAGCTATAAACAAAGACTAAATTTATTAAAAAACACATCAAAACTAAATAGAAAATAATAATTTCTTCGAAAAATGTGGGGGCCCAAATTTATGAAAAACCTTTTATTCCTGCTTTTCAACTATTACAAGTGTAACTGTTAGCGAAAATTTCCCCGTCGGCGATTGTTCAGTATTATTCTAGTGTTTGGGCCCATACTCCCCTCTCCCCCCAAAAACAAGCTTGGGGACCTTGGGGAATGCGGGGTATTTGGCTGGGGAGATAAAATGGACGAAAACTGCGCGGTCGCTACCGGCGTTTTTATACTACGTTTTCTGTATTATTTTTTTCCAGAAATACTGTGTAAGAGGTAAAGGTAAACTTTTATTAGGTTACCGGGGGTCGAGGTTGGGCGGAGTCCCCCTCTTCGTTACAAGGTTAGGTTAGCTTATCGGGTGATTATCGCTAAAGGGGTTAGGTTAGATAATTATCGGGGGGTTTAAAGGGCAGACCCCCACGCTAGGAAGTTAGGTTTAATTTGTTTATGGTTGGGTTAGATTACCGGGGGTCGAGGGGGCAGAGCCCCCCACTTGAAAGTTAGGTTAAATCTGGTTGGGTAATTTTAAAGAAATCATTTGCTCCCCACCCGAAACCCTCGCATTCCCACAGGTTCCCAAGCTTGCTTGGTGAAAGGAGGAGAGTATGGGCAAACGCTAGAAATTCAACCACGTACGCTGATTCATAAAAGCCGTACGCTGGACCCGGGATATGTATTTACAAAAAAACAGCTGGCTGATTTTTTACCATATCGAGCAGTGTTACAAGCGACCCGGGTTTGGGAAAAACAAAAATACCAAATACATGTATATGTAAGGGGTAGGCGATATGTATATGATTCATAAATACATATAAAAATGCAATCAAAGGTATAGAACTTGTTGGTGATAGAAGAAAGTACCCTCCTCACAGAATTCATGTATATGTATTATCATTTGTACTGCTGCTGTGACTAGAGCGTATAATTTCAAGCTTGCCCCCCACGGTTGATACATTATAGTTTAAAATATCGATATAAAAAAAGTGAGACCCCCAAAAACTACAGATTATATTCGTATATATGTAATTTTTGCATCATTGTATAGTAATAGCTGCGGTAAGAGACTATTTATGTAATATTTTTCCTCTGCCATGTACATGTTTCGCATCGGGTTTTTAATCTTACCTCAGGCCTGCCCACTACATTAAGCTCGCCCCTTCTCGATGACCAGAGATACCATCGTGGTATTTGATGATCGCAATTGCGACGGTAGTATTTACATCGTGGTAATCGCAATTGCGATTTGACTAGGAATATGAGCCATAATCCGGCCACATCCCTACGTTCCTGGAGGGGTTGGAAGGAGTCAGGCGCGTGGTGGGACGGGTTGTCGTTTTAAACCCGTCGCTGGGCTCTTCTCTGGACGCGATCTAGTGTGGCCAGGTAAGAGGGCGAGCAGGAAGACCATGCAAGGGGGGAGTATTCCATTAGAGGACGTACCTAGCCTTGTACAGGACCTCAACCCCCTTCGCATCCAGAGGTGGGAGATGCGCCGGACACAGCTGACTGTCCAGGTCGAGTTGTTAGTAACTCTCCTGGCATGACTGGTAAAGGTCAGTCACTTGTCAAACTCCACCCAAGAATGAAGATGGATCTCTGAAGCGGGAGTGATCTGCCCTCAAGCTGTATATCCAGTGCAGGCAGGTTGGCGATATCTTGCCTGGGGGAGATAAGCAGAGCCGGGGTTTTGTCGGGGGCCAGGCTGACCTGCCATCGACTACTCCAGGTGACGATGTTGTCCAATGCCAGTTTATGCGGCACACCGTGTCCTGCCAGTCACGTCTGTCGCAGGGGAGGGAAAGGGGTTTGCAGTCGTCAGCGTAGGCCTGGGCCTCAGGAATGAGCTGGAGAATGTCATTGAAGTAGACATTTCACAGAAGAGGCGGGGAGTACGCTGCCCTGCGGGGACGCTAGCGTGGATGGGTTGCTGGCTGGAAGTGTGGCCGTTGGCCCACCACCCGTAAGGTCCTGTCTTGGAGGTAGTCCTGGATGAGCTGCAGCAGGGGCCGCGCACTCCCAGGCTCCTCAGCTTGGCAGCGAGACCTCGGTGCCACACCCGTCAAAGGCTCCGGCGATGTCCAAAGCCATGACAAAGGTGTCCATTCCTCTATCCAGCGAGTGGTTCCAGAAAGCCGACGAAGGAGGAGCAGGCCTGCAGCAGCCCTTTCCCCCTGCCTGAAACCAAATTGCTTGGAGTTGAGGGTTTGGGGGCGTCCAAGAAGGTGTTGATCTTGGCGGTGATGAGGGACTCCAGGATTTTCCCACAGTGGTGAGGGAGAAAAATTGGGCGGTATTTCTTTGGGTTTTCGTTTGCTGGGTTTTTTTTTGTGGATGGCCACCACTCCTGCTTTTTTCCCATTGCGTGGGCCATTTGCACGAGGAAAGGATGTTTGTTGAAGATGATGGTGAGTGGTGGAGCGAGCTGGGCAGCACATCCCTTTAGTAGGTGAGGGCTGATGTTGTGGGTCCCTAGCGCCTTCTTGGGATCTATTTGCTGCAGCTGATTTTTTTACCTCCTTATTGTTAAATGCAAGACTCTCCAGAAAAGGGCATTGGTGAGGGATCTCTGGGGGCCTTCGCGGGAGGGTCTGGCACCGAAAATCTTAAAAAAAAGGAGCTGCCAAACTCAGCCTTGTCCTGGTCGCGGACAGCCACTGACCTTTTGGTCTGGTGAGCGGCGGAATGGTGATGTCGCAAAGAGGCCCTCCACACCCCCATCCTTACTGCTCACTGACTGGCCGCTGTTCTTGGCCCTTAAGCCCTCTTCTCCAGCGTTGTATTGCCTGCTTTTAGACCTGGCACATGGTCTTGCAGGCTTCGTTGTGCCGATTTTTGTTGAGTTGGGAGGGTGGGACTTATACCGCAGCCGGGCCCCTGCTTTGTTGTCAGCAGCTCTCCTACACTGAAACCAAACCAGGGCTGATCATGGTGTTTGGATTTGTAGGTTTGGCTGGGTATAGTTTTTTTGGAGGGATAGGAAGAGGTTGGTGAAGGTCTCCATTTGTGTGTTTACGCCGCCGTGGAGAAGCTCCGTCCACACAATGGAGTCCAATTTTTCTTTTAGGCGGGTCCCAATCTCCACGAGACCAAAGCCAGTTGACTCGGGCAGTAGCCTCTTTCGCGTACCACAGTGGTGCTGATGGTGGGGGAGTACGGCAGAGTGGTCCGATGCTCCACACCATACCCAAGGGGAGGCGTGGTCATTTTCGTCTGGCAAATCTGTGATGACGGGGTCGAGGGAGGAGCCAGAGATTGTGGGTGGGGAATTGAATGGTTGCTAAGACCGTACTCAGTCAGAAATTCCTCGAACTGCCTCGCAACCATATGCTGGTTCATGTCCCCTTACAACAATGAGATGGGTTGCAGTTGGGCTGGAAAAGTAGGGTGTCCATGTTTGAGTGGAAGAAGTGGATGGGGTAATTTCCCTGCCACTGTGGGCGGTAGCAGACGCATAGTAGGATGGTTTCGTGGCGACTCGTCCACAGTCTGAAGAACATCAACTGAAGGTGCCTATCCATTTCAAACTCAAGGCCCTCTACAGCGAGATCTTCGCAGAAGCAGACGGCGATGCCCCCGAAGGTGCCGTGGGCACGGTCTCTTCGGTGCCATCTTGAATATCCCTGGATGTTTTCCGAATGATCTCTCCCCTCTCTCTCCCCCCCCTCTCTCCCCTCTTCTTTCCTCTTCTTCTCCTCTCTCTCTCCTCTCTCTCTCTCTCCCCTCTCTCTCTCTCTCTCCCCTCTCTCTCTCCTCTCTCTCCCCTCTCTTTCTCTCTCCTCTCTCTCTCTCTCTCTCTCCCCTCTCTCTCCCCTCTCTCTCTCCTCTGTCTCTCTCTCCCCTCTTTTTTTTTTTTTTTTTTTTTTTTTTTACCTTATTCTTATAGGTTTTACAGTCAGGAGCTTCAGCTGGACTACTGAGAACTATCTTTGATTTTAAAGGGAATGTGTAAATTATTCCTAGCTTAACATACATACATGGGTTACTATTCTAAATTAACTATTTCTCTAATTCACTATTTCACTACTAATGGAATTTTACATGTAAAATGTGTTATTATTCTAATTTTACATTTTATTTTTCAGTACTACTAATATATATATGAATAGTGAACTTAAGCAGGTTTACAGGTTTATTGGTAGGTACTTATACATGGCTGCTTTTTCCAAGCGTTCACAGCACTCTTGAAGGTCTGGCTGGAGTACGAGGTAGAGTGAAGCTGTGTCTGCTGTACCATTCGGTTCCACATTCTTGTTAGCGCGGAAGGAAGGAACGCAGAGAGGTCTCCGTCCTGGCAAAAGGGACGATCAGTTGAAAGGTCCCTGGTAGCAGCAGTTCGTGTGGTGTGGCCGTGTGGTCTTGCCCGGGCTGTCGGAGAGCAGCCAGGTGCGGGACATGCTGCTTGTGTGTCTTGTAAACGACGCACAGACCTGCTACGTCGCGACGCTGCTGCAAGGGTTGCAGAGGAGGGAAAAGCTGGTCCTGCAGAGGCCTTCAGACGTATTAACCGTTGGGCTCGGGCCTGTACCTTGTCAAAAGGCTCAGGTACGAAGGGGGGCAGGAAGACCACGTGAGAGGGGCGTACTCCATAAGGGGGCGGGACTTGAGCTGCATATAAAGGTGGTGATCCCTTGGGAGTCAAGAAGGGGTGAGACACGCCGGACACAGCTAAGTTTCCAGGCGGCTTCCTTGAATGGTTTTGGATGTGGTCGGTGAAGGTCAGGACGCTATCACTTCCACCCCAAGTAGGAGATGACGTCTGCAGGGGCCCCCCGGCCTCCCACCCAGTAAGATGGGAGGGATGGGAGTATCAGGAGGGGCGTTTGTCGTCGGGAGATGAGCATCGCCTGGGGTTTTTCCCCTGGAGCGAGATCCACTTGCCATCGACCGCCCCATGAGATGACGGTTTGGAGGACTTGATTTATGTGAGGGGACGTCGTGCGGTGATCACCAATGGCCCCAGGGGAATGTAAGGGTGCAGTCATCGGCATATGCATGTGCCTCTGGGATGAGCGGAGCAAGTCATTGAAGAATACATTCTAGAGGAGAGGGCCCAGCACACTGCCCTGTGGGACGCTGGCCAAGATCGGGTGTTCCACTGAAGTTTGACCGTCCACCACCACTCTAAGAAATCTGTCCCGCAGGTTAGTCTTGTAGTAGGAGCAGCAGATGACCGCGGACACCCAACAGTTCAGTTGGTGATGAGGCCGTGATGCCACACCCTGTCAAATGCTCCTGCATGTCAAGGGCAATGACGGTAGTGTCCTTTCTTTGGTCAAGGACGCTTATGCCATGTGGTGGACAGATGGAGCAATAGGGTCGGGCCGCTGACCTGTTTGCTCGGAAGCCAATTGCTTGATGTTAAGAAGGTGGTGTGTTGTGGAAGAAAAGACGATATCTTGTCGGCAATTATAGCTTCCAGCGTCTTGCCAAGAACTGATAAAAGGGAGATGGGCCTATAGTTCTTGGGGTCAGTTCTTTTTTTCCTTTCTTTTGTATTGCAAACCCCTCTGGCAGCCTTCCACAGGGGGGGCCACCTTCCCGTAGTGAGGCAGTGCTGAAAGATAGTAGCAAGGGGCGTTGCTAGCTGAGAGGCGCAGCGCTTCAGGATATGAAGGCTAATGTTGTCTGGGCCCAAGGCCTTCTTTGTGTCGACCTGAACTAAGTGTCGGCGAACTTCCACACTAGTTATAGTGAGGTTAGAAAAGCTGGCATTGGTGAGGATGGGCACAGCTGGGATGGATCGCTGGGGATCAGGTACTGTCCATTTTGTTGGAAAAAAATGTCGCGAGTACCTCGGCCTTGTCCTTTTCTCTCTCTCTCTCTCTCTTTTCGTCCCCCTCTCTCTCCCTCTCTCCTCTCTCATCTTCTCCTCTCCTTATCCTCTCTCTCTCTCTCTGATTTCTCTCTCTCTCTCTCTCGCTCTCGCCCCTCGCTCTCGCTCTCGCTCTCGCTCTCGCTCTCGCTCTCCCCTCTTTGCTCGCTCTCGCGCTCGCGCTCCCCGCTTCCGCGCCCGCCGCCGCGCTCTCGCTCTCGCCCCTCGCTCTTTGCTCTCGCTCTCGCTCTCTCTCTCGCCTCTCGCTCTCCTCTCTCTCTCCTCTCTCCCCTCTCTATCTCTCTTCTCTCCTCTCTTCTCTCTCTTTTCTCTCTCTCTATCTCTCTCTCTCCTCTCTCTCTCTATCTCGCTCGCTCCTCTCATCCTCTCTCTCTCCTCTCTCTCTTTTCCTTCTCTCTCTCTCTCGCTTCTCTCTCTCTCTCCTCCTCTCTCCCCTCTCTCTCTCCCCTCTCTCCTCGTCTCTCTCCTCTCTCTCTCTCTTCTCTCTCCTCTCTTCTTCCACCTTTTTTTTTACCTTTATTCTTATGGGTTTTACAGCAGGAGCTTCAGTAGATACGAAAACTATCTGTGAAAAGGGGAATTGTGGGTTTTTTCCTAGTTTAAACATAAATACATGGGTTTACTTTCTATATTCTTTATTTCTCTAATTCACTATTTCACTACAAAATAAATTTTACATGTACATGTGCTACCTTAAAATTTTAAAACATTTAATTTTTTTTACTACTAATAATCATATATAGACTTTTTTGAACGAAAGGGCAGGGTTTACAGGCTTACAGGTAGGTACTTAAAAACTATGGCTGCTTTAATCCAGCGTTCACAGCACTTTTGCAGGTCGGGAGTGACGAGGTAGAGTGAAGCTGTGTCTGCTGTACCATGCGGTTTCCACTTTCTTGTGTAGCGGGGAAAGAAGGAACCAGGGGGGTCTCCGTCCTGGCAAAAGGGACATCATTTGATGGCCCCTGGTAGCGCGTTCGTGTGGTTGGCCGTTGGGTTTTGCCCGGGCTGTCGGAGGCAGCCAGGGTGGGGAACATGTGCTTGTGTGTCTTGAAAAACGACGCCAGAACCTCTCCGTCGCGACGCTGCTGCAAGGGTTTTGCAGAGGGGGAGAAGTGGTCCTGCAGTGTCTTCAACGTTTTTAGTTGGGCTCGGTTCTGTACCTTGAAAAGAAGGCTCGGGTACGAAGGGGGGCAAGAAGACCACTGAAAGTGGCGTACTCCATAAGGGAGCGGACTTGACTGCAATAAGGTGGTGTCCTTGGAGGTCAAGAAGGTGTGAGACACGCCGGGCACAGCTAATTTTTCCAGGGGGCTTTCATTGCAATGGTTCGGATTGGTCGGGAGGGTTGGGAGCTATTCACTTCCACCCCAAGTATAGGGGACGTTGCAGGGGCCCCGGCCTCCCACCCAGAAAGAGGTAGGGATGGGAGTACCAGGGGGCTTTCGTCGGGAGATGAGTTAGCCTGGGTTTCTCTGGAGCGGATCCCTTGCCATCGCGACCCCATCGATGAGGTTTGGAGGACCTGATTTATGGGAACGACAGTCGTCGGTGATCACCCTGTGGCAGGGGAATGTAAGGGTGCATTTTAACGGCATATGATGTGCCTCTGGGGATTTTCGGGGGGCAGGTCATTGAAGAATAATTCCAAGGAGAGGGCCGAGCACACTGCCCTCTGGGACCTGGGGAAGGACGGTGCCTTAAGTTGACCGCCACTACCACTCTGAGCTCTGTCCCGCAGGTATCTTGTAGTAGAGCAGCAGATGACCCGGACACCCCAAAATGTTCAGTTTTTGATGAGGCCCGTGATGCCCACCCCCGTCAAATCTCCCGCAATGTCAAGGGAAGACGTATGTGTCCTTTCTTGGTCAAGGGGCCTTTTGCCATGTGGTGGACAGAGGAGCAATAGGCAACCGCGACCTTTTTGCTCGGAAAACCAAAAATTTCTTGATGTTAAGAAGGGGGGTATGTGAAAAAAGATGATTCTTTTCGGGAATTAATAACTTCCAGCGTCTTGCCAATAACGATAAAAAAGAAAAGGGCCTATAGTTTTTGGGGGGGTTTTTTTGCCTTTTTTATGTATTGCCACCCTCGGCACCCTTTCCCGGGTGGGCCACCCTTCCGGAGTGAGGCAGTGCTTTAAAGATATACAAGGGGCTTTTCCGCTGAGAGGCGCAGCGCTTGAGGATATGAAAACTTTGTGCTAGATCCAAGTTTCTTTGTGTCGACCGAACTAAATGTCGGGGAAAATTTCCCACTTTATAGCGAGGTTAGAAAAAGGCTGGGATTGGGGAGGATGGGCACAGCTGGATGGATGGCTGGAGATCGGTACAGTCTTTTGTTGGAAAAAAAAGTCGCGAGTACCTCGGCCTTGTCCTTGTCCTTGGGGACCACTGTGCCGTCAGACTTGAATAGCGGAGGGTATGGTGTCGTTGTTGTCAGACCTTGTTGCTGTTTTAAATGTGGTCCCCCCGGACTTGCTACCCATGAACGACCACTGAGCTTGGTTTTGAGGTCGTCTTTGCCGGGGCGTTGAGCCAATTGTGGGTTTTCTTTTTTGGCACAAAAACCCTCTCTGTAGCGCTCCTTTTTGGGGGGGTTGGATGGCATGAGTAGAGCCGCCAGGCACGACCTTTTTCATCAGCAGCCATCCTACTTGGTAACCAAAACCGGGCTTTCAAAGGGGGTTGGGAGTGTAAATCTGGCTTGGGAATATTTTTTTTCTGGAGTTCAAGCAGAGTACCCTGGAATGTGTAACCTGTGTATCCCCTTCATTGACAAGAATGGGCTCCAGGGTGTTTGTTGCAAACGTCACATAGACCGTCCCAGTCTGCTCTGCCCCACAGCCAGTTGGTGCGTTGACGGGGCATCCCCCTGGCTGCAAACCCGATTTTACCTAGGACGCCATTTCGATCTGTGATCCTACACCACGAGGGGTGAACGTGGTGGAGTGAAAACCTGATTTTTTTTTTTTTTATAAAAAATTGAAATAGCGAGGGTATTTTTTTGGGGCGTAATGGATAAAAATTATTGTTAACTATTTAAAAATTTTATATCGATTTTTAAACGTGTCCCCAAACTTTGTTTTTTTTTAAAAATTTTTATGCAACATTTTTGCCATTAGAGAAAAATTTTTGTGTGGAGCTTTCAGCTAGAGTGAAATTTTTTATTTAAAGGCCCTTTGGCCATTTTGAGTTTGAAGCAAACATGTTTAATTATATTTTCATAAATACATAATTTTTAATCCCCTCTCCCGGTCCCCCACGAAGGTAAGCTTTCATGGACCCCACCAGCCCACCCATCCCCCCATCCCGTAGGCATTTTTTTTTCTTAGGAGTGTAGGTTTTCCTTGTGTTTTTAGTGGGCATTGTTTCTTTATTCAATCTGTACTTTAACATACCCCCAAA
>JACEEZ010002898.1:30000-34213 GCA_016584305.1 Chionoecetes opilio | reverse complement strand
CAAAAAAAGCCCCCCAAAAGATCTCGGGGGCCCCAAAACCTCCCATTATGCAGGCCCAAACATGTAAAACAAAACGTCCTTTTAGGCGCAAAACTGTGGAACCAACCCCGATGACATGAAAAAACACCCCAACCCTCATTCATTCAAATACAAAAACTAAGTAAGATATTCGAAAAAATTACCAGCAAGATAGTAAATAGTTAATACCTCAATCAGATCCATCTTTTCAAAAAGCTATCATTATTTTATTTTATTTTTTTATATTATTTATAATTATTTTTATTATTATTATTATTATTTATTATTAATATTATTATTACTTTTGATTTGTTTTATTATAAAAATTTTAAAGAACCCCATTTATATATATATATTTTTTTTTTTATTTTTTTATAACATATTGATACAGTTCCCCAAACTTTGAAATTTTAAAAAAATCTAAGGCATCAGGTCCATAAAGAGTCTGGTCAATGGACCCACGGCTTGTATATAATTATTAATGTTTTTAAATCAATTTATTATGTTTGTTAAGCCTAAAAAACAATCAACCCAAATCATCAACAATCAATAAATAATCAATCAATCCCCGGTAGTAGCGAAAAGAGAAGGGGCGGTTTTGAAAAATCCGAGCCCTGCCCCACCCAGAGTGAATGGGTACCGAGTGTTAGCCGGGGAGTTTGGACCCCCCCCGGGTTGATTTTTTTGGGCCAACACAAAGCACAAAGGGATAAAAGAATGATAAAATGGAGCTATGGAGACGGGGTTTTTCGAGTGTCGCTCAGCCCTGAAAATACAACTAGATAAATACAACTAGTAAATATACCACACGCACACACCCCCAACATTCACCACACCACACACACAAACAAACACACAACACACACACACACACACACACACAAAACACACACAAAAACACACAACACACGCAACACACACAAACCGAGTTTAGTAACAAACACATCTGATATCAAATTTTCTTTCCATTTTCGTGTGCAGCAAAATTGGTGGCGAGTAAAAAAGTTTTGCGGGCGAGACGGGGGTGTAAGTAACTTAGACACCAACTAATAGCTGACCCCGGCGAAAATTTTTCCCCAACTCTATGCGAATTTTTGGGTTCCGAGTGAAGCCTGATACAGGCTACAGCTGGCTGTAGCTCTGAAACTAAAAAAGGGGTTTTTCGAAAAATTCCCTTTTGTGATCCCCCCAAAGTTTTCCATTATGTGACAAAAAGAAATCTAACCTAACCTAACCGATCCTAACGAACCTAAAATGACTTTTTCAAAGTAACGCGACATACTTTTTTCCAGAAAACGGGGAATATGCTCTCGGCGAGAAAAAGATATTATATATATATAAAATATATATATATATATATATTATATATATATAAATAGAAGAGAAGAGAAAAGAGAGAGAGAAGATAGAGCGAGAGAGAGAAGAGACGAGGTAAGGAAGAGAAGAGAGAGGAGATGAGAGAGAGAGGAGAGGAGAGAGAGAGACAGGGGAGAAGAGAGGAGAGAGGGAGCGAGAGAGAGGACGCAGAGAGTGAAGAAGAGAGAAGAGAGAGAGAGAGAGAGAGGAGGAAAGGTATGTGTGTGTGTGTGTATGTGTGTTTCTCGAAAGAAGGGAAAATACCCCCTCAAAAGAGCTTCAGATCCCCTTTGCCAATATTCGATTCAAGCTGCTTTTTTTCAATCACGATAAACCAGTTTATCGGGAAACCACATAAATGTCCTTGAGTTAGGCTTCTCTCTCTCTCTCTCCTCTCTCTCTCTCTCTCTCTACTCCTCTCTCTCTCTCTCTCTTTTCTCTCTCTCTCTTTTCCCCTCTCTCTCTCTCTCTCTCTCTCTTTTTTTTTTTTTTTTTTTTTTTTTTTTTTATTTAAACTTAGTACATTTGGTGGTTATTATCTCATAGGTTTTACACTAGAGCTATCTATAGTTACATATAATAAAAAAAAAGACATTTTATATTTAATAAAAATTTTAGGCCATAAACCCAGCTGTTACGCCCCGCTTAAAGTCTTGTTAGCGAGGCTGGGGTGGTGGAGGTAGGTTTGGTGAACTAACTGGTTCCACAGGACGGCCGTAGCGGGGGTAAGAAGGAACGTAGGTGGTGCTCTGTCCTGGAAAAGGGGCACGGGTCACTTCCCTCCTGTCTGTGTGGGGCGACACGGGTGGAGTGAAGGGGCGGCGGGGGCCTGGGGAGCTTGTTTGGCTGCCAGGTGGGGCGTGGGGAGATTTAGTGCCTTTTTGCATGACACATAAACCTGCCACATCCCTGCGCTCCTGGAGGGGTTGGGGAAGGAGTCAGGCGCGTGGTGGGGGACGTTTTTTCGCAAAACCAGTCGCTGAGCTCTTCTCTGGACGCGGTTTTAGGGGTGGCCAGGTAAGAGGGCGGGCAGGAAGACCATGCTAGGGGGGAGTTTTCCCATTAGGGGACGTACCTGAGCCTTGTACAGAACCTCAACCCCCTTGGCATCTAAAAAGGGGGAGATGCGCCGGGACACAGCTGAGTCTCCAGGCCGAGTTTTTAGCTACTCTCCTGGCATGACTGGTAAAGGTCAGTCCCGCGTCAAACTCCCCCCCAAAGGATGGAGATGGATCTTGAAGGGGGAGTGATCTGCCTTTAAGCCGTATGTCCGGTGCAGGCAGGTTGGTGATGTCTTGCCTGCGGGAGATAAGCAGAGCCTGGGTTTTGTCAGGGGCCAGGCGACCTGCCATCGACTACTCCAGGTGACGATGTTGTCCAATGCCAGGTTGATGCGGCACACCGTGTCCTGCCAGTCACGTCTGTCGCAAGGGAAGGCCAAGGGTGCAGTCATCAGCGTAGGCCTGGGCCTCAGGAATGAGCTGGAGAATGTCATTGAAATAGACATTCCACAGAAGGGGCCCCCGAGTACGCGCCCTGCGGGACGCTGGCGTGGATGGGTTGCTGGCTGGAAGGTGGCCGTTGATCACCACTCGTAAGGTCCTGTCTTGGAGGTAGTCCTGGATGAGCTGCAGTAGGCGCCACGCACTCCCAGGCTCCTCAGTTTGGCAGCGGGGACCTCGGTGCCACACCCTGTCAAAGGCTCCGGCGATGTCCAAAGCCACGACAAAGGTGTCCTTTCCTCATCCAGCAAAGTGGTTCCAAGAAGCAGACGAAGGAGGAGCAGGTCTGCAGCTGACCTTCCCTGCCTGAAACCAAATTGCTTGGAGTGAGGAGGAGGTGGGCGCCCAAGAAGGTGTTGATCTTGGCGGTGATGAGGGACTCCAGGATTTCCCAACAGTGGTGAGAAGGGAAAATTGGGCGGTAGTTCTTGGGTCCCGTTTGCTGTTTTTTTTGGGATGGCCACCACTCTTCCCCTCTTTCCATTGCGTGGGCCACTTGCACGAGGAAAGAATGTTTGTTGAAGATGATGGTGAGTGGTGGAGCGAGCTGGGCAGCACATCCCTTTAGTAGATGAGGGCTGATGTTGTCGGGCCCTGGGCGCCTTCTTGGGATCTATTTGCCGCAGCTGATGTTTACTTCCTTATTGTTAACTGCGAGACTCTCCAGAGGGGCCCCCTGGTGAGGGATGGTATCTTGGGGGCTCGCGTGAAGGGTCTGGCCCCGACATCTTAAAAGAAAATGAGCTGCCAACAGCTCAGCCTTGTCCTTTTTCGCGGACCCGCCCACGACCCGTTTTGGGCTGGTGAGCGGCGAAATGGTGTTGTCAGCAAAAGAGGGCCCCTTGCTGCTGCTTCACTCCACACCACCAAATCCTTACTGCTCACTGACTGGCCGCTGTACTTGGCCTTTAAGTCCCCTCTCCAGCGCTGTATGGCCTGCTTTTGGACCGACACATGGTCTTGCAGGCTTCTTTGTGCCGATGTTTGTTGAGTTGGAGGGGTGGGACTTGTACCGCAGCCAGGCCCCTTGCTCTTGTTGTCAGCAGCTCTCCCTACACTGAAAACCAAACCAGGCGATCATGAGGTTTGGATTTGTAGGGTTGGCTGGGTATATGGTTTTTTCTGGAGGATAGGAGGAGGTTGGTGAAAGGTCCCCCACTTGTGTGTTAACGTCGCCGGGGAGAAGCTCCGTCCACACAATGGAGTCCAAGTTTTCTTTTAGGCGTCCCAATCTCCACGAGACCAAAGCCCGTTGACTCGGGCCAGTAGCCTCGTCGCGTACCACAGTGGTTTCTGATGGTGGTGAGTACGGCCCGAGTGGTCCGATGATCCAACCA
>JACEEZ010002898.1:0-25000 GCA_016584305.1 Chionoecetes opilio | reverse complement strand
AAAGTGTGACAGCGCTTCCAGCTTCACTTAAACCCTTGAGGCCCTGAACGTAATTTCCATCGTAATTTGGCTACTAATAGGACGATTTTTAGTGAATATAAGCAATATTTTACAGATATGACCTGTTTAGTATCCTTGTCCACTAGTTAATTGGCTATATTCAGTCACTTTTCGTAATATTATGGCTAACAACAGAAAATTTTATATAGCAAGGAAAGTACTGGCCGTAAAGTGGTTTAAACGCAGTTTGTCAAAATATTACTCATGAGAAGAAGAAAAAAACTAGTCTCGAAGAATATTTCTACCTGGTTACTGGAAACATGGGTGGACATTTGATGTACTCACTAGAAAAAGAAAAAAAACGAGCAAGAAATGAAAGGCATGAAAAAAGGCGTCCTTTACCAATCACCTGTACACAATTTTTTCAAAAAGAAGCAGCCAGAGATGTTTTGCGCCAAAAAAACTCGGTTTTACCAAACTGACAGCATGTCAAGGGAAACTACGAAACTGTTTGAATTTTTTTTTCTCTTTTCGCATTGTAATTTGAACACGACAAAAGACTCATTAACAAATTTAGGTGAATAAAAAAAACATTATCAAACATTTTCATGCGAGCATTTTCGTGCGTGTAGAGCTATTTCATTAATGAAAAAGCATATTATCTTTTCTCCTCACGAGTCTCAGGAAGGGCCCCTTCCCCTACGCCCCTCCCCTTCCCCCATCCGATGCGAGCAAGAGGGGGGAAAAAGCAAGGGACGATTTTTGTTGATTCATACATTAAAGAAAACAAGGCAATTGTATTTTTCTATATAGTTCATGTTTCTGTAATTCAAGTCCATGGCGTCTATTCCTTGTCTCAGGTAATACCCCACATATACCTATATTTGTAACTATTTTAAATTTTTATCATGTATCATAATTTTATCTGAAATGCACATATGATTTTTTGTTCTTAGTGATTTAAATAAACCTCAACTGTACCTCCATGCATTAATTATGTTACCTCTTTTGCTGCATAATATATATATATATATATAATATATATATATATATATATATATATAATTATATATATATATATATATATATATTATATATATATATATATATTTTATATATATATATATATTATATATATATATATATATATATATATTAGGGTGGTCCACAAACATAGTGAAAATAAAAATGTTTTGTAATGTAGCGGGCATGATGTCGATCTTGTTTCACTTCCTGTTTGACATGTCCATGCCCAAAAATTTCGTGCCGATCGGACTATGTTTGCAAAATCCCCCTAAAGTTTACTCTTTTTTCTTCCCCCAAGTGCATGATGACTTCTACAAGGGAGCGTACATGGTGGTTTAAGGCTGATTCACACTATACGTAACGTGACCGGCACGTAACGTACCGGTCCGGACCGTAAAATATTCTTCAATGGTAAACCATTGGTGTATTCACACTAGAGCGGACCGGCACCTGACCAGCACGGACCGTCACCGCCAGTTGCCGGTCAGGATTCCGGCGAGAATATTTTGTGGTCCGTGCAGGTTACGGTGCGGTCCGGAGCATGTCTGTGTTGGATAGTGTGAACATGGTTCCGCACCTACCGGCACAAACCGGTGCCTTAGTGAGATCCCGCTCTCATAAGGTGCACTACTATGGATGAAGATAAATTTTTTTCACTCGTGCAAAGCCATGAGTGTCTTTACGAATATCTCACAGAGATTACAGCAACAATGGGAAGAAAGATATAATCTGGGCTGAAATAGGGAATAAATTAAAACAATCATGAAATTGATGTTATATTACTTTAGTCAATTCGTTTGATATCATACAGTAAAAGTATTTTGGCTACATTAAACATTTGACAGATGAATTCAGAATGTAACAATGTAAAAAAATAATGTAAAAGTTAAAAAATGAATATATAATTATATATCAGCTGTTTTAGCACAACTCCATCGCTGTTACCCTGTAACATAGTTAATGTAGCATCAGCGAGCTATCAGTTCGCGAGGAATAGCGAAAGCAATCTTTCCTTACAAGAACAGGAGTGTACGGCGACCTTACTGCCGGAGACCTGACGGTGTAGTGTGAAACACATGCTGGTGGCGGCGGGTGTCGTGCCGGTGCCGGTCAGGTTACGGTCCGTATACGTGCAGGATGTGGAATCAGCCTTATTTGGGCACCCTGAATATGAGTAAACGTCCCAGGCTCCCCTCAAAGGGCAGGTGCCCCGCAATTTTTACCCCCCTCACGGAATCGGAAGAAGACCAAAACCCCCTGGCCCCCAAAGGAGGTGATAGAGGCAGCCTCTTGATCTGGGGGAGGGCCGGGATCCCGACCCCCCCTTCCAAACCCCCAAAGGAGAAGCTCCTCACCTGGGGGCCAATGATCCCCCAAAAAAAATGGGGAAACGGGCATCCGAGACCGCCGGAGCAAGAGGAAATGTTAAAGGGGGACCGGGAGGACCTTTTGACGTGACGAGCATGATCCCCCCTCGATGGAGACCGTGGAGGAGGACAAAGCCTTTCTTCGAGCAGCGGGAGGCCCGACCGACCTCCAGGGCGGGTTTAGATGCGTCACAGTTGAGGCCCCGAGAGGAAGAAGGGAGGGAGGGGGGAAAAGAGAGGAAAAAGGAGCGCTCGAAGAAGGAAAAGGGAAAGGGCAGACCTCCGTACTGTCGACCGCCTGACCCCGTCTTCGTCCTCCCCCGCCGGGGAAACAGAGACGCGGTAGACTTCCCGGTCCCATCCCCCCAAAGGGAGTAAAGTCGAGGGAGCAAAATCCACGGCCTTGCTCTTGCGGACTCACCCCCACCTTGTAGGGTCAAGGTCTCGGATCGGATGGCGATGGGGACGATGGAGCCTTTGCAACGGCACCGGACAGAACCTGGGGAGCTCCCCTTTTCGCAGCACATCCGAGCCACAAATCGGGAAAATCGGGGGGGCCCCCCAAAGTGGGAAAACATAAACATTCGGAGGGGTTTCCCTGTCCTTGCCACTGGGAGGGGAAGTTATTTCCTTTACCTGCCGGGAAGGACCAGGCGCCCGAATGCCACCTGGTCAGGGCGGGGGGGAGGGAAACTCCTGGGAGCCCCCAAGATACCCCGCGCACGGGCACGGCTCGGAGAGGCTGCCCCTAAAGGGTTTGGGGAGCTCATTGCAGACCAGAGTTCAGGGGTTGGTTTTCGACACACGGCATAAAACAGGGGGGCTGTATGAAGGGGGCCTGCTTGAAGATCCGGGAAAGGCCTTGGGGCGCGAGCCCTCTGGGGGCCTGCCGACACCCGTGCTGGAGGTGGCATGGGGGGCGTTTCAAAGCTCCTACGGACCCTCCCGAGGACCGAAAATCCCTCTCTTCGTCGATTTAGGGATCGTTTGGGGCTTAATTGACCCGTCTCTTGGAGCTCTGCCATGGAAAAGGTAGGGCCCCCATGCCTTTGACCGGGGGCTCTCAAGGGACAGGGAGCGGCCCTCCCCTAGGAAAAAGTGCTCTGGAGAGCGGCACTCACCCCGAGGGAAAGGGCTACGAAGAAACTCCTCGGCTTCCCTACCTGTTCTTTGGGGGGAGCCTCGGAAAGACTACAGGTTCCGGGCCCCGGTTTCCTTCCACCAAGCCAATTTTGGCCAAAGGGAATTTACGCTCTGAGGTCTTCCTCTTTTAAGGTCAAGTAAAGCGCCGCTCACTACTGCAGGCCATGGAGGACATTTCCCTCTTCTGGCCCCCCCTGTACGCCCCAAAGTGGAATGAGGCCATGGTCCCCCCAAGAGCTCCCCCAACGACTCCCGTTTAGCGAGACCTCTCTCGAGGGATCCCCAAAACAGGGGAGGGGACGGGGTCAAACCTTCCGTCGTCACCTTTTGGGACGTCTCGGAGGACCTTTTTGGCTCTGTCCTTCATAGACGAGGAATCAAATGAGGAAAGGAGGCCTGGGCAGGAAACCGTTCAGACGTGGAGAAAAACCTCAAGCGACGGGGGGGGAAGAGGGTTTCCCCGGCAGATGAAGGACCCGTGCCTCCAGGACTAGGGGGGGACCCTGGGTAGCTTCTTTCCCGGAGGGGGGAAGAATGGAAACCCCCTTTGGGGAAAAGTCCCGAGAATGGGGGGATGAGGCCACCCTTTCCCGGAATGAAGAGGAACGTTTGGCAGATAAAGGGGGTCAAAGACGCGGGGGAGAGGTATCGCCTTGGCCACCTCCCTTTAACCGACATCACCAAAAAGAGGGGCCAGCAACAGACCTCCTGAAAGTGGTGGCCAAACCGGGGGGACAGCCTTCCCCTCCAAAAAAGCAATATGGGGTAAAAGGACATGTATTCCTTTATTTTCATTATTTACTTCATTTTTACATTATTTTTCTTTCCCGTGTTTCTTTCACTGTACAAGTGTTCAAACGGAAAAGGGAAAAATACTTATTGATCAAACAACAACAATGTTTTGCTTATATTACCTTGAGTTTAAGATTTTTTTCTAAAAAAAAAAACTGTATATGTTACAATCTTTTTTTTTTTAGTTACCTTACCAAATTATTGACATTCAAAATTACCATCATTATCTTCAGTGAACCCCGAACAAAGTATAATCTTGTATGTACAAAGTATGGTAGTAATGGATATACCAATACTCGGGATGACACTGACATCTTTATTCTTTGTGAGCTTTTTTCCTTTTTTGAAGTTTTTTGTTGTTACTTCTTCTTCGGTGGGGACCTCTAAAATATTCTCCGATTGGAGCGATACTTCACTCGTACGTGTATCACCAATTGGAACAGAATAACATCATGCCCAGGCAATTTTCAAAATTTATTTTTTTGGACCATCCTAATAGATAGATGATAGATAGATAGATAGATAGATAGATAGATAGATAGATAGATAGATCGATAGATAGATAGATAGATAGATAGATAGATATAGATAGATAGATAGATAGATAGATAGAGAGATAGATAGATAGATAGATAGATAGATAGATAGATAGATGGAGGATGGATGGATGGATGGATGGATGGATGGATGGATGGATGGATGGATGGATGGATGGATGGATGGATAGATATAGATAGATAGATAAATAGATATATATATTATATATGTATATATTATATATATATATCATATATATATATATATATATTATATATATATATATATATATATATATATATATTATATATATATATATATAATATATAATATATATATATATATATATAGTATATAAAAACATAAAAACATAAGAAAATAAGGAAGCTACACAAGGCTATGAGACCTTCACGAGGTAGTTCCTGTTACTAAACACTACCTACATCCACCTTTCATCCCCTTCCATTCATTTATCTGGCCTCCTTTGAAAAATGTTCCCTAATGACTCCACACTAACTACCTGTCTACTGAGTCCATTGCAGTCATTTATACCCTATTTGTGAACCAGTTTTTCCCTATTTCTTTTTTAAATCTACGCTTTTCCAGCTTGAATCCGTTACTTCTTGTTCTACCCTGGTTAATAGCCGTAAGAACTTTTCCTACATTTCCTGTATTATATCCCTTTACCCACTTAAAAGCTTCTATCAGATCGCCCCTTACTCTACGTCCCTCGAGTGAGTGTACATTAAATAGCTTCAATCTCTTCTCATAACTAAAGTTACGCAACCCATGAATAATTTTGGTCATCCTTCTCTGCACTGATTCACAACAAGGCTATATCCATCCTGTAGTATGGAGACCAAAACTTAACCACATATTCTAGGTGAGATCTGACTAGAGCCAAATAAAGCTTTAGAATAACCTCAGCACTTCTACTTTTAACATTTCTGGTAATAATTCCAAACAGCCTATTAGCTAGCTTTATTTCTTGTCTCAATACATTGTTTCCTAGGTCGGAGGTCTGAGCTCACCCTCACTCCCAGATCTTTCTCACCTTCTGATCTTTTCAGCGATACATTGCGTGTGGTGTATCTATTACCAAGGTTTTTTTTACCAACATTTATAACGCTTCACTTATCAATATTAAATTCCATCTGCCATCTGACTACCCACTCATTAAGTTTATCTATGTCTCCCTGCAATATGTTTACATCAGACTGTGATCCAATAATCCTACCTACCTTAGTATCATCAGCAAACTTGCTGATATCACTGCTAATTCCACTATCCAAGTCGTTGATGCAAATAAAAAATAGTAATGGATCCAAAACAGACACTTGTGGATTTGTGGAACCCTAATTGTCACTTGCCCCATTCAAAATTAGAACTATTAATTGTAACCCTTCGTTGCCTATCTTGGGGTAGGCGGTGGTCGAGTGGTTAGCGTCTTGGAGTGGTGAACTCAATGTTCCGAGTTCGAATCTTGCCGGGGGAAACTGTTTCAAGAGCCTGGTAGGGGAGAAGAAAGTCCCGAGTTCAAGTCCACCAAGGAGCAAAGGTCAAAGCCATCGTCGAATGTCTGAAAGAAACCCGCATGCAGCAATTATCTGGTCTTCGATTGCGAGTGTGATGGAGAAAACTCTGGGGGCTGCATGATCCTGACTGAAGATCCAAACATCATAGAAAACGCTATCTTCACCTAACACCACAGGTGTCACTATACAAATACAGCCTGTGCCACTAAACGGGCGAGATCGACCAACATCTAGACTCTCCATAAGCCTACAGACGCTATAGGCTCCAATTTAAAAGTAGAAAAATAAATAACTTAGCCAAGCTCTGATCCAACGAAGAACCTTCCCATCTTAACCTTAACCAGCCTTAACCTTATTTAAGAGTCGTTCGTGTGGTACCTTATTGAATGCCTTACTAAAGTCCAGGTATATTATATCATAATACATATCATTATCTGCTGTCTTATAAACTTTCCTATAAAAACTCAATAAATTGGTGAGACATGATCTACACTTAGTGAATCCATGTTGTGAATCATTAACCAAACTATGTTTTTCTAAATGCTCTTTAAGGTTTTTTGCAATAACAGATTCCAATAATTTACCTACCACTGACGTTAGACTAACGGGTCGATAATTTGACATTAGTCCTCTATCACCCTTCTTAAATATGGAGACTACATTTCCTTTCCTCCACATTAACAGCACTTCACCTATATCAACCGATTTCTTAAAAATGTGCACTAACGACTCACTAACAACCTCTTTGCATTCGTTTAATTCTCTGGGATAAATTTCATCTGGTCGTGGTAACTTAAAATTCTTAATTCAATCTATACCCTCTTCTACCACGCATAATCGATTATATTTGCAAGTCTTGCTAACTTCTTGCCATATTGGAGCTGAATCATCCTTACATAAGCTTGGAGGCCTATACACTGCACCAAAAACCATTTTCTCAGTTCCTTCCGTAACCTCTACCCATATGGACACAGTGCTATCATCTATTTTTATAACATTATTAACACAACACTGCAATGTATCTCTTGCATAAATAGTGGAGCGGCCAAGAGCCAAAAATTTAGCTTGACCCCTCCACACTGTAGAACGAACAAGGCAAATTAGGTATCGTTGGATTTGTTAGGATGTCTACTTTGTGAAAAACTATGTTTTACAGTCAGATTCTAATTCAAACATTGCCATTTAACCCATTTAACACATTTCACCCGTACAAAATTGAGAATTTTTGAATATCTAAAAAATTGTTATTTTGGCACTTACAAAGATTGAAAACTTGGTAACATCACATTAATTCCTTTCTGCTAAGTACACTCTCACATATATGGGGTTGAAACCCACTTTAGTGGTGTTTTGGACCCCCAAATACCCCAAAATTAGGGGTTTTACCCATTTTTTGGCCATTTTTGACTCGTACTTTGTCTTCAGTTATACAAAGAAACCCTTGCGCAAAAAGTTACACTCATTGTTACTTTATCACTTTCTAATTGTGTATGGTTTTTTCCTTGCAGGTTGAAGAAAGTATGGAACCACCAGAAGAACCCACTCAGAAGAGGAGAGAACGAGTCTTTGCGAATGCTGCGTATTTTTGCGAGACTTCATTATCCAAACCAAAGCTGATAACCCAGTTGTCCAGAATCCTGGAGTCGAAGGATTGAAATCCATTCTGAAAGCTGCCGAACTTCGTAAAGATGGTGTCTATGATCGGCTGTTTCCAGTGAAAAACGACATCCTAAAAGGAGATACTGTTATCAAATTCCACCAAAAGTGCAGAGCAAATTATACGAACAAGAGGAATATCCAGATAGCCCAAAGAAACACTGGTACATGTGCTGACGCTGACGATGGCGCAGCAGGTAGTGGGCCTACGGTTGGACTGTCTCGTCTCCGGCGATATGACACGTCGCAATTTGACATTCGATCAGGCTGTTTCATATGTGGGAAATCACATAGCTGGAAGGAGAAACTGTCGAACGTCTCAACTGGGACGGGGTCCACCACACGGCAAAGAGTGCTTGATGCAGCCATTCAGAGAAACCACTATGAGATTCAAATGCGAATGCTGTCAAACACTGACTTGTTTGCAATGGATGCAAAATATCATCGCTCTTGCTATTCGCATTACATCTCGCTTACCAATATTAAAGCTGCTAGTGCTAGGGCTAAGGTTGATAAATCTGACAATGCGTGTGCCTTCAAAAGTTTGTGTAAGGAGATAGAAGAGACTGTCCTGTCCAAAACCATCTCTATCACAACCTTGTCTGTCCTGAATGAACGATTGGTCGCTATATCAGCAGAGGTCAACTCTAAAACCAACGAGTCTTGTACTACATGGAGATTGAAGGAGAAATTACAGAAGCATTTCGGAGACAGGATTTCATTCATCGTCCAGCCTGGGAAGTCTGATCTTGTATGTTCAGGGGATATCACAGTTGCCGAGGCCTTGAAACACGTTGTGAGGCTACAAGTGCATGTAAATGAAATTGGTGAATGTGAACTCGAATCCTCTGATGATGTCAATTCAGAAGAGGACGCTGTTGTCTTGCATAAGGCAGCTGGTATCATCAGGAAATGTATCGGTGACATTACATTTCAATCTGATCGTTATGATTCTAGTGGGAATATGGAGTAAAAAAAGTGCAAGGACTTTGTTCCGAATCCTTTGTATGATTTCGTTGCATGGTGTACTTCAAAAAAAGACTTTGACAGCGCTACAAGCTATGAATCTGAGACTCACATGGGAAACATTGAAATGAGAGTTCTTGCAATATGTCACAACATGATTTCTCTAGTTTGTAAAATCCACACCCCAATAACATTTGGTTTAGGTGTCAAGCTGCACCACGACCATGGTAGTCGAGAACTGATAGATGACCTGTCCTCTCTTGGACACAGCATACCTTATGATGAAGTGCGTAGATTCCTTACTGCCATTGCTTTGAACCATCTGTCAACCAAGTCTGACGTTCATATACCACGTGACATTTCTGTCTATGATCCTGAGAATGTTATTAAGACCACTGTTGATGCCGCAATTGACAATTTCGATCAAAATGAACAGACAATAGACGGAAAGAACACTACACATTCAATGGCTGTGGTGTTGTATCAAAGGTCTCCTAGGCCAGAAGAAATACCTTGCATTCCAAGATCAAACCTAAAAACCCTAGATGCACAGAGCTGTGATGAGGAGGAAATCAAACGCTACAACAAACCCCATACTAAACCAGAACCATGTGTGAAATGGGAAGTCAAAGAACTGGATAAGTCTGCTAGTGATGTGGTACTAAAAGACTTGATTTGGGAAATGGCCCATGCAAGTCCCCCTGAAACCTCACGTATTCCGGCTTGGGGTGGATTCAATTCTCTAGTTAGCGAGAGAGAAATTCCACTGAATCGAATATGGTATCTCCCATTCATTAATGCGCCACCCTCTGACTTTTCTACGATCTACACGACTTTGCTGAAATTGGTTGAAATTGCAAATGCAGTGGGACAAGAACATGTTCTGGTCACTGCTGACCTGGCAATATATAGCAAGGCTGAACAGATTCTCTGGACTGAGCCAGATCCCTTGGCTGGTCGAGTGACGATGAGGCTTGGTGGGATGCATCTCACTATGGCTTTCATAGCCAGAATAGGGAAGCTGTTTAGTGATGGTGGTCTCCACAACATGCTGACAGTACCTGAAGTGTATGCTCATGCGTCCGTGAGTTTGATGTTGCAAGGGAAGCAGTATGCCAGAGGTCTAAGAGGAATCAGACTGGTACACGAAGCACTGTTTCACTTGTTTCTATCAGCTGCCGAAACCTTTGCAATGAAAATCAAGTTGCCCTGGTTGAATGATGAGACCATGCACTTAATTGCAGATCTAGAGAATACCTTCAAATTGCAATACCCGGAAGCCTGCACTGCTGTGTGTCAGGAGATTGAAATGCGCTTGTCATCCTCTCTTCTCAGTACAATGAAGAAGTTCAAAGACACAGGAAGAGAACAATCAGCAACATTCCGTTACTGGATTAGCTTTCTGGATGCTGGTGACACCCTCTTGAAATTACTTCGGGCAGACCGTGAGGCTGATTTTGAAATGCACCTTACCGCCGTCCTTGAAGTCATACCGTACTTCTTCCTGGCAGGCCGCAGCAACTATGCACGATACACCCCAGTCACAGACCACTGTATACCTGGACTGTTCACGCGACAATGTTTTGAATTGCGGGGCTGCATAGGGGCCTGCGGGGCGCCCGACAAGGAGATATAGTGGTCTATGGACTATCATATAGACTGGTTTATCAGTATATATGGTATACTGTAATCTTCGTAAATGTTTGTTCTATAATATTATCAAATAAAAAACAGTAAAAAAACGCTAAAGAAATGCCATTACGAGACTATGAAGAAATATACATTCACTTAACTCTTCGCCATTTAAAACTTTGCGAGTCAACTTTTATCATGAAGGGTATCAACAGAAGCGCAATTTTATTAGCTTTCCATTGGTGTATCTCGTTACCTGATAAATTAATTAGAACCATGCATAAATTAGCGTTAAATAAAATAATAAATCATCAATCGGGTAATTTTCCCGATTGATGATGTTATTTATTTACTTATATATTTCATTTTCTGATAAATGAATTAGTACCGTGTACAAATTAGCGTTGACTAAATAAATAACCTCATCAATCGGGAAAATTACCCGATTGAGGATTTTATTTATTTAGTTAACGCTAATTTATGCATGGTTCTAATTCATTTATCAGATAACGAAATATAGCAATGGAAAGCTAATAAAATTGCGCTTCTATTGATACCCTTCATGATAAAAGTTGACTCGCAAAGTTTTAAATGGTGAAGAGCTGAAGTGAATATTAAGTTCATGCATATTTCTTCATAGTCTCGTAATGGCATTTCTTTAGCGTGTTTTACTGTTTTTTATTTGATAATATTATAGAACAAACATTTACGAAGATTACAGTATATCGTATATACTGATAAACCAGTCTATATGATCCGTATATATATATATATGAATCCGAGCGGCCCTCCGACTTCAGGCCCTTGCGCGACAGGCCGATATTCCGTGCGCAGTCCAGGTATACAGTGGTCTATGACCCCAGTCTATGTTGCGGAAATGCGTCACTTCGAGGTGTCAGCTCCACGAATGTTTCAGCACATGTCGGAAGGTGGTTTCGTTGTGAAACGCTCAGAAAGGACTTTCAACTGCATTCCTACGGATCAGGCTCTCGAACAGAGTATCAATCGCGAGGCTAAAAGCCAAGGTGGTGTCATCGGTTACACACTGAGGAAAGGAGCCTTAGTTCGCTGGCTGCTGACCCGCCACATAACCGGGGAATACGCAGAACGATTCAAAGAAATGTGCACACCTACCAAGTCCAAGCATACACATGAAGAACTTGGACATGCTCGAGTGATCAAAGACCAGAATGATGTTAAAGTCATCAAGGAATGCATCAACGAACAATGCCAAGATCCATTTGACCTGGAAAGTGTGGCAACCTCCCTAGTTAATATAACTAGTGGTCAGGTGGCATCAGAAGAAGTCGAAGAGTCGATGAAGGGAGTGCCACAAAAGGGTCGGGAAATGTTCAATCAGTTCACGAAAGAAAGGCTTGGGGACGAAAAGAAGAAGAATTTCTGGGAACCAATCCCCAAGACAGTAGTCAAAACGTTTTCTGCTATGAGGAAGTGTCTTTCCAGTGATAAGGAAGGGAAGATAATGATCGATACGGAGGTACTCTTCAGAAGACTGCTTGCAGTGTCAAAGAACCGTGATGTGGATATGCGCAAGGTACGCACGAATTAAGTTACCTTAAGGACCTGCGCAAGGTACGCAGGTCCTACGAATTGGCAGCTGTTCCGCCTTCAATGTTCCACGACGATGGTTCGATGAGGAAGACCAACAAAGCAGATCTTGCCAAAAAGCTGGAAGCAAATACGGATGAAATTCTTGTCCTTCCTAGTCAGAATTCCCCGACGTCATCGCAGTCTGCTGCATACCTCATTGATGGCATGGCAATGTGTCAGGCCCTGAACGAGAATCATTTCAAGACTTTCAATGATCTTGGTAAGGTGGTTCTGGACCGAATTGTGCGTCTCCTGAAGAACAGTGCCATGGATCCTTCCATTGACGTTGTGACGTTGGTCTTTGACCGGTACGACAGAGAACATTAATTAAGTCGACTGAACGACACAGACGAGGAATGATGGATTCCGGATTCAACTACCAGATACAAGGGAACAGGGACGTCCCGAACTACAGGAACTTCTCAAAACCAGTACCAACAAGGCTAGTTTAGCTTCATTCATCTGTCAGTACATCTGCGACAATGGACAAGATCTCCTGCCTGCAGATAAATCGGTAGTACTGGCAGGTGGATTTGAAGATAGAGAAGTGGTCAAAGTTCTGAATGAAGTGGGTGTGTCCAGACTTGAGGGGTTGTACAGCACACAAGAGGAGGCGGACACTCGTCTGGTATTGCATGCAATCATGTTATCGAGAGACCATCCAAGGATAATCATTCGGTGTGACGACACGGATGTCCTCGTCTTGTTGGTGTATTACTGGAGCAGGGGAGCACTGGCCGATGAAGTATATATGCATGCTGGGCACTCAGGGAAATTCGTCTCAAAGGAACGATTCATACCTGTTCAACCTATCAGTACCAAACTCGGCAAAGCAGCATGCAAGTCATTACCAGCCGTGCATGCTCTGTCAGGATGTGACACGACAAGTGCTCTATACAGACTTGGAAAACGAACGGCATATTCAGCTCTCACCAAAAATTCAGATGCCTTACAGGGCCTGGAAGCATTCCAGGATGTGCCTACTTTCCTAGATACCGCAAGGCGATTTGTCCTTCTCATGCATGGTAAAAAAACTAAAAATCTCAGTTCACTGAATGAGCTTCGTTTCGTACTCGCCACCACAACTGATAAGCCCGCATCCTTACTGCCACCAACAGATGATGCCTTCGAACATGTATTGCGGGCCCAATACCAAGTAGCAGTGTGGTGTCAGAGTCACATCGCAAAACCTGAGAACATGAACCCAGTTGGCCATGGTTGGCATGTGAATGCAAAGGATGAACTGCGTCCAACAATGTACAAGAATGAATCGGCACCAGCAGAGGTTAGAGACCTAACTCATTTGTACTGCACTGACAAAGGTTGTCGCGGACAAAAATACAGTGTGTCATTGCTGGACTTGAGTGCATTGACATTTGTTCCTGTGGTGGAGAATGTGCGAATCGGCCGGAGATAAGTGAGGTGGCAAATGGAGATGAAGTCGGAGATGATACGGACATGATGGTGTAAATACTGTAAGTAATCTTTGTAAGTGCCAAAATAACAATTTTTAAGATATTCCAACATTCTCAATTTGTTATGGGTTAAATGGGTTAAATGGCCATATTTAATTAGAATCTGACTGTAAAACATCATTTTTCATAAAGTAGACATCCTAATAGTGTAAGTAATCTTTGTAAGTGCCAAAATAACAATTTTTAAGATATTAAAAAATTCTCAATTTTTTATGGGTTGAATGGGTTAAATGGCCATGTTTTAATTAGAATCTGACTGTAAAACATCATTATTCATAAAGTAGACATCCTAACGAATCCAACAATACCTCATTTGCCTTGTTCTAAAGTGTGGAGGGGTAACTCCTTAAATAAGGCCCTCTTTTGGCCTCGACCGCTCCACTAAAAGCGCAACTCCCACCACCTCGCCTGTTTAACCTGTCCTTATGAAATAAATTATACCCAGCTCTCTCAACCTCCGGATCAAATACCTTTCAACCATCCGTTGAATGTTTTTTTTTAATGTCTGTTGAATGTCATATCTTTTCAACCATCTCAGCTCTCAAGAATGATCAGGGGCAACCATCTAAGGCTTCTAAGCCCTCAAAAAAAATTATAGCCTACAGGCGCTAGAGGCTCCAACGTAATATATATATATATATATTTTATATATATATATATATATATATATATATATATATATATATATATATATATATATATATATATATATATACATGTATGTATATACATACCTGTGCAGAAGGACAGAGATCCGGATCCTCAATTTGCTTGTGATCCCTGTCCTACTCTATGGATGGGAGACATGGATACTGAATAGCGACTTGAAGGGGCAAGTCGATGCCTTTGGTAATAAGTGTCTTCGCAGAATCATAAGGGTATCGCTGGGATGATTACGTGTCATAACAGCGATTGCACCGTGAGACTGAATCAAGGCCTATTTCTTGCATAGTCCGTCAGCACCGACTTCGGCTATATGGGCATGTGGCACGCTACCCTGAAACCGACCTTCCCATCGGGTTGTATCTACAAGAGACAAGCCAGCGTGGAAGAGACCTGCTTTTGCCCACAAGGCTCGTAGCTGGAGCAAGGTGATGTTTTTTGTCGAGAGTTGCTTCGTTTGGAAGGGAGCCTGCGTGGGCTCTCGCGCGTGGTGACCCTTGGGAATGGCGTTTTAGGGTGGGCGAGGCGATATATAGTATATAATTCGAGAAACCGAGTTTGTTGTCTGTAAGCTTTTTCTTTATCATCTCTTGCTGCCTGGTCTGCAACTCCCACCCTGAACTGCTGTATGGCCCTACAGCTGAACGTCTTGCCCACCTACACATATTTGGCATGAGTCTTTCTGTCCGTTAATGCGATGGTGATCGAGCGAAACCGATGATAAATAACCAGAGTCCATTTTTTTCTCAAATAAATTTCATTGAGATGAGTAAAAAGAACCACTGAGCCACCTGATGCCTAGAAGGCGTCATATGATGTCCATAACAATTCACAGTAATATATACGAAGAAATTTCTGTTTGGCGGGATGGACGCTTTCCCACCCCCACTACCACTTAAAACAATAATTACCTCATGCAAATTGAGGTTTGGTTGTAAGATGGTTTATATATCTTTCTACTTTATATTCAGGCAGAAACAGAGGATTACAAAGAAAAAATTCATGAGGTTAAAGATACATTAATGACAGCATTAACTAGATTTAGCCCATGTTCAAACAACAATGGTTTCCCCCTATATGTTTTTTCTTCAAGTCACTCCATGGCGCCTCATCTAACATGCGTAATATATCAGTAGCTGTGTGTGTGTGTGGATTGAGAGTGCTGTGAAGTGGGGGGAGGTGTATCCAGCTTCTTTCCTGTTAATACAGGAGTGAGGCAAGGGTGCGTCCTTGCCCCATCACTTTTCAACACTTGTATGGACTGGGTATTGGGCAAAGTTGTAGATCAAAGTGATTGTGGAGCATCCCTCGGCAACACCAAGAGCATTGATCTTGTTTTTGCCGATGACGCAGTAATTTTTGCTGAGTCGCTGGAAGTCCTGGTGATGGCTTCAAGGCGCTGCACGAGGAGGCAAAGCCTTTGGGACTTAAGGTCTCCTGGCTTAAGACCAAGGTCCAGTGTTTGGAGGCTTACTAGATGAAACAATACAGTCTGTTCATGCGTACGGCGAGGACATTGAGATCTTAGAAAGTTTTTACATACCTTGGTAGTGCAGTCCATAATGACGGCGGGTCATGTCAAGAAGTCTTACGGCGGATTGACATAGCCCACGGTGTTTATAGACTCGCTCAGCAGGAGTATTTGGCGTTGTCAGTAACTGTGCAGGAGGAAAACAGATCCGGATATTTTAAGTCGCTTGTGATCATTGTCTTACGCTATGGTTGTGAGACATGGACACTAAATAGCGACTTGAAGAGACGAATCGATGCCTTTGGTAATAAGGGGTCTTCACAGAATCATGGGGTATCGCTGGGATGATTACGTGTCAAATCAGCGATTGCACCGTGAGACTGAATCGAGGCCTATTACCTGGATATACTGAGATATACTGGATATACTGGATACCTGAGGCTATATGGGCATGTGGCACGCTACCCTGAAACCGATCCTTCCCATCGGTTTGTATCTGTAAGAGACAATCCGGCGTGGAGGAGGCCAAGGGGGCGCCCACAAGGCTCGTGGCTGGGGCAAGTTGATGCTTCTTGTCGAGAGCTGCTTGGTATGGGAAAGGAGCCTGCATGGGAACTCGCGCGTGGTGACCCCCGGGAGTGGCGTCGTAGGGTGGGCGAGGCGACGCGCCCTCCGGCGCAAGCGCCCAATGATTGAGCGTGCGTGCGTGCGTGCGTGCGTGCGTGCGTGCGTGCGTGCGTGCGTGCGTGCGTGCGTGCGTGCGTGCGTGCGTGCGTGCGTGCGTGCGTGCGTGCGTGCGTGCGTGCGTGCGTGCGTGCGTGCGTGCGTGCGTCTGCGTGCGTGCGTTGGGGCGTGCGTGCGTGCGTGCGTGCGTGCGTGCGTGGTGCGTGCGTGCGTGCGTGCGTGCGTGCGTGCGGCGTGCGTGCGTGCGTGCGGTGCGTGCGTGCGTCGTGCGTGCTGCGTTTCGGCGTGCGTGCGTGCGTGCGTGCGTGCGCGTGCGTGCGTGGTGTGTGTGTTTGTGTGTGTGTGTGGGGTGTGTGTGTGTGTGTGTGTGTGTGTGTGTGTGTGTGTGTGTGTGTGTGTGTGTGTGTGTGTGTGTGTGTGTGTGTGTGTGTGTGTGTGTGTGTGTGTGTGTGTGTGTGTGTGTGTGTGTGTGTGTGTGTGTGTGTGTGTGTGTGTGTGTGTGCGTCTCAGTTACGCCTAGCCTATACGGGAAATTCTGTTTCATCAAACTAGGCTCCAGAAATCGGCCAAAAATCGTTGATTGAAATCGGCCAAAAATCGTTGATTGAAAATAACTTGGTCGCATGTCGTCGATGGTTTTATTTTGAAGGGGTGTTTTGAGCTAAAAGCTGTCCCATAGGTATAATGTGAAGCCACTTTCGACAATCACTGCCACGGGCTTACACCCAACATATCGCACCGGGACAAGAATACGTTCATGTTCTTTCACTATCCACCAGACGTGTGAGTAACAAAATCACACCGATTCCCACTATAATACCTATATTACAAAGGGTAGAGCCAAATAGATTATGAACGCCATGTTGTACCTTTTTGCCTCGGCGCTTACCTCCTCTCTCTCTCCTCTCCTCTCCCTCCTCTCTCTCCCCTCCTCTCTCTCTCTCTCTCTTTTCCTCTCTCTTCACCCTCTCTCTCTCTCTCTCTCCCCTCTCTCTCTCTCTCTCTCTCTCTTTTCTCTCTCTCTCTCTCTCTACTCTCTCCCCCTCTCTCTTCTCTCTCTCATTCTCCCCTCTCTCTCTCTCCCCTTCCCCTTCTCCTCTCTCTCTCTCTCTTCTCTTCTCTCTCTCTCTCTCTCTCTCTCTCCTCGCTCTCTTTTCCTCTCTCTCTCTCTCTCTCCTCTCTCTCCTCTCTCTCCTCTTTTCCTTTTTCCTCTCTCTCTCTCTCTCTCTCTCTCCTCTCTCCCCTTCTCTCTCTCTCCCCTCTCCTCGTTCCCTCTCTCCTCTCTCTCTCTCTTCTCCTCTCTCTCTCTCTCTCTCTCCTCTTCTCTCTCTCTCTCTCTCTCCCCTCTCCTCCCCTCTCTCTCTCTCTCTCTCTCTCACTACCAAATATGATAATTGTAGGGCAAATAAAAATTAAAAAGAATAGAATTGTAAGATATAAAGTATAAATGAGCATTCCCATGAGAGTCTCAGATAAGGTGACAGAAGGAGTAACAGAAACAAGATATTGAAGAGTTTCATAGGGGTTGATTATTAGGATCCTGAATAGGTACATTTTTATATGAATATAACTAATTTATCAACCAAACTACAGGATGTGTTTTGGGCCTGTCTGTCTGAGGCAACGACACCTTTTGATGAGGTTATGTTGACGAGTATCCACGCCATGGATATAAGGATGACGTGGACAGTCAGCCTGGTGTCTTGAGGCAACACTAAACACCTCGCCCCTGCTCCAGAATGTACACACAAGTTGTGTGTGTATCATATCAGCGCAGTGACCAGGATGCTGAAAGCTGACAGAGCACCACAGGTCTGAGAGACATGGACGCCGGAACCTGTGAGATTCCGGCCAAACCCCCCATATATGCTGCAACTGGCCGGACAGAAGGGAGAAGACAGCGGACTGTGGGCACGAGCTGTTTCCAGGGCCCTTCGAAGACTTAAGTTCCTTGGCCGTCGGAACACGTGACTTGTCACTCGCCCTCACAGTGTACAGATATACTTGTAATTTATTGTAAAATATATAGATTTTACAGATATACTTGTAATTATTTGTTCTTGGTACTTAAATATTAACAAGCCTTAAAACCCCTCGACCACTTTTATTTAACTACCATTGGAAGTGTCTGGGTAGGAAAGTGGAGATACTCCTACCCTTCAAGATACACTGCAGAGGCAATCCAACCCTACAGTGTCCACCAACACTTGTAAGTATTCTTACTTGGTTTTAAAAACCCCTGTTACCTGTAATAACAACACAGAAAAGGGTAACATAATAAATATCTATGTGGCAAACACAGGCCAATAATGGTAACTCTTCATAGCCAAATAGAAATTTCAGAAATGATTGGCAGAGACATGCGTGACCACATTGATATATAAGAACATAGGGACACTGTACACTGTGATAAGGAGCCTTGGGAACTGGTTTATAGACAGACTAAAAATAAAGAATCCCTAAAAAATAACATTAATGCAGAAATGAGGTTTGGTGATGTATTATTTCAATGGAAATTTTTGAAACATTGCTGTAATATTTCTTACTTTAATCTTCATGGATAACTTATGATGATCTCAAACCTGTGCAATGAAAATTATACTTGTGTTTATATGAATAAGACTGCAGATAAAGTTTAAGCCTTAACTTTGTATCTATTATTCATACTGCATTGCAATTCAGCATTGTATATGGACTTTATGTCTAGAATACTACCGTACATATTGCCATCGGTATAAGTGCAGTTTAAACCAATACACGATCGGTGGTTTCTAGTATTATGAACGTTTTATTATCATCATAAGGAGTATTTCTAACCCATACAACAGCTTTCGGAAATGAAAAATAACACTACGGGGGTCTGGGGGGTCGGAACTCCCCACCAGTGAGGTTATAGGTTACGTACTCAATGTCGAGGTTAGGCTAGTTCACCAGCAGGGGGGTCAGGGGGGGACTGCACCCCCCAGTTTTGTCAGGAGAGTGTTGGTCAATAGGGAGTAATGGTTGAAACAACATATCTACCTTATCATCATTACGAAATAAATCATAATAAGCGAATGAAATATCTTAACGAAGTTCCTAGCCTAGGAAACTTCTTAATCAATAGGCTGCATGGATTTTCCTTAATCCTCGTCTATCATATACTTTATACTAACTTAAATGGTAAATATGAGTGAAGTGGAACACTTAGTACACCTAGAATAGACTCAGTTATCAAGTAGTTAGTGCAGAGACGATAGGGTGTCTTGAGATAAGACAAAAAGAGAAAGAAAAAACATATGGAAGGGATGAAAAGTGTTGTTGACGTATACGTATTACAGGAACTACCACGTGTATGTCTATATACCAGCTTCTTGTTGCTTCTTTATTTTCTGGTGTATTAGTGTCGGACAACGCAACAATGCAACATACCTGACGCAAAACAGATGAACGAGAAGGTGTCCATCCCAAACGACTGACTTTGTTTGACCACAATTTCTTTTTTTTATGGTTTGCAGGGAATCTGTAGAGCTTAAAACCCTTCTCAGACCTATTGTGACATCCGACATGCAGCAGCACGGCATGACACTGTTTATAAGAAGCAAAAATAGACTGAGAACCTCCGCGGGTCTAGAGTGAACGGAGAGGACCCGGAGGCAAGATTGCTCCCAGTAGCGTTTAACATAGAACCAATGGGTGGCATTACCCTCCTTATAGAGCGAACCTAATTCCCACTATTCAACTACAGATAAGCACACATACTTCCGCCTGGTGGCCGAGTGGTTAGCATCTTGGGGTGGTGAGCTCGAGGTAGCGAGTTTGAGTTCCCCCGGGGGCAACTCTTTCGGCGGTCTTTATTTAACGCGGTGGCGGAATGATTAGAACCTGGTAGTGGTGAGCACAAGGTTCCATGTTCATGTTCCGCCAGGAGCAAATGGCGTCGTCGAGCGGCCGAAGATACCCACAATAAAAAAAGCCCACCTGCTACCCATCAACCTCACCTTCGACTGCGAGTATACAAGTGCGGCGGAAAGCATAAGGGGTCAGGATGAGCCTAAAAACCAAAACCATCACAGGTGTCACTATAAAAATCCAGCATGCGCCACCACCGGCGAGGGCTAACCATTTCATCCCTCCATAATATGTAGGGCCAACCACCAGAGCACTCAAGGAAAGAAGATAAAACCGAAGGATAATAGTTTACAGGCGATACATTCAAACAAGCTTCAACTTCAAACTTCAACTTCAAGCTTCAACTTCAAAAAGAAAACAAAAATTACCTCCTACCACTATGCACTGTTATTATTATGCATTTTTAGGTACTATGAGTAAGCGAAGGTAAGGGAATGATATTATGGCAAAATTAAAAGCCTGTGTGGGCAAGATGGGCCTATCTCTTGTGTGATACTGTAACCTAATGTGAAGTTTAGTGTTATTGGTATTTGGGTTTTATCTATAGAGTGTTTTGTACGTCATCTGTATCACCTGACTTGTATGTTTCAGTATGGCAGTTGTGTGATGCATGAGGAACGCTCGCGTAACTTATGTCTCATGAAAACAAAATTTATCGTGACTGAAAACATGATAACAAGTTGTGCGATAGTGCATGTGACTGCTGGACTGGGACACCTTGACACGCTTTAGGGTAGTGTTGGTCACGCCTCCATTATTGATGAGGTGTTTCACTTATCATTGTATCATCCTTTCAAAAACTTCGTCCTGCTGATGAACGACGGCAGCAATTGTTCACAGTTTTGCCAACAAGGGCAGGCGTCCCTGAAACAGACCTCACGAAGCGTTGCACTGCTCACCTCTCTATGATATTTCTGTTTTATGTGTTATGCATTAAAACAATAGTTTTTTCCTTTTTTTGTACATCACACAGCGCTATAAGGAACAGGTAATGACGAGGTGCCAAGTATGCCATTATGACACACAGGAGCCCAGACATAACTGTGGGAGCCGCGCGTGTGCCATTTCCTGCCTCATTTTCGACAAGCACGTTACCGCAGATCTTATCACCTTTAAGTTAGCCTTACATCTCCAGATATAAAATAAGTTCACCAAGTGAACACCAAAAATAACGAAATGCACAGGAAAACTGTTCATTAAAAATAATGATCATCAAAACGTTAATCTTCCTCGATTTATGTCCCTCTTTTCCTATATTTCCCTCTGATTTTGTCTCATGGCAGCTGTTCTTCTGTCCTTTGACAGGGTTCTTGTGTCCGTGATTGTCCGTGTCCGTCACATAAGCCTCCCACCACCTCTTTGGCCCCCATGAATGCATCACCTCCCGCCATTCACATAAGATTAATTATACCGAAAATACATGTTATAGCAGGACTTTAACAAGCTCAAAAAGGATGCACACCATAAGAAGAGATAATCTACAACCACAACAACAACAATTTGCCACCTACATACAAATGATAAACCACAAACTCCGTCAAGTTTTCCAGGTCAAACGTCAGATGCAATACACATCACTGAAATTTAATGTTGCACCAAATACCTACATGAGTTGCATCGCTGCTTTAAACGTAATATTGCCAGCTAAGGAGAGCACTGCACTCTCGCTCCTTCGCGTGAAATAGAAACAAATAGTACAGAGGCACTAATGATTAATAAAGGACTTCATAATTATTCCACTTAATTATTTGAGCCTTAAAGCTAATTAAATGATGGTAAACATTAATTAAAAGCCTACAGTTTACACAATGATTTATTACTACTTCCATTATTATTATTATCATCATTTTTACATCACAACTCAAAACTATATACAACGTCATCTATCAATATCAGGAATTATTATTATCACAATTTGTATCATTATTGTCCAAGACATTAAATTAATTTTTTATTTGTTCTTCTTCCTCCTATTCCGTCTCTTCATCTTCATCATCATCATCATTACATCTATCATCATCATTAATCACCTCCTCATTTTCATCACACCTATCATTAAGAACATAAGAACATAACAAAATAAGAACGCTACAAGAGGCCGTGAGGCCTACACGTTCCTGTTACCCAACACTACCTACATCCACCTTTCATCCCCATCCATGAACCTATTCAGCCCCCTTTTAAAGCTCCCTAATGACTCTGCACTAACTACCTGTCTACTGAGTCCATTCCAATCATTCACCACCCTATTTGTGAACCAGTTTTTCCATATCTCTTTTTTAAATCCATGCTTTTCCAGCTTGAATCCATTACTTCTTGTTCTACCCTGGCTAATAGCCGTAAGAATTTTCCTAACTATCCTTTATTAAATCCCTTTATCCACTTAAAAACTTCTATCATATCGCCCCTTACTCTGCGTCTCTCGAGTGAGTGTAACTTTAATAGCTTCAATCTCTTCTCATAACTAAAGTTACGCATCCCTTGTATGATTTTGGTCATCCTTCTCTGCACTGATTCTAAAAAAGGCTATATCCATCCTGTAATATGGAGACCAAAACTTAACCTCATAGTCTAGGTGAGGTCAGACTAGAGCCAGATAAAACTTTAGAATAACTTCCGCACTTCTACTTTTAACACTTCTGGTAATGAATCCTAACACTCTATTTACTCTATTTATAGCCTCAATACATTATTTCCTAGGTCGGAGGACTGGGCTCACCCTCACTCTGAAATCTTTTTCATCTTCTGATCTTTTCAGCGATACATTGCGTATTGTGTATCTATTACCAGGGTTTTTTCTACCAACATTCATAACGCTGCATTTATTGGCAGCGAGCGAAGCGAGCTACTACTTACCATAAGACCCATTCGCGTAAGGGGAGTGGAACAAAGTTTAAGCCAAAAAGTGAATAACTACTCCTAAATATTGTCAGATTGAGCTGAAATTTGACATAATAGTAGTGCTGTCAAAATCAATGGGGGTCTGTGCAACAAACTTTTTTGCGTAGAACAAGCTCTTAATGAGTAATTAGCGTAATGAGTTAATTGGCTGGAACGTGGCTCGCTGCCACGTTCCAGCCGCAAGAACTGAGCCAAAAGCAAAGGGGCCAAAGGCTGGACGCCTATACTTGATCAATATAATTTTATCTGCCATTTGACTACCCTCTCATCAATTTATCTAAGTCTCCCTGCAACATGTTTACATCAGACTATGATCCAATAATCCTACCCACCTTAGCATCATCAGCAAACTTGCTGATATCACTGCTAATCCCAATATCCAAGTCGTTGATGTAAATCAAAAATAGTAATGGACCCAAAAACAGACCCTTGTGGACTCCCTTGTCACCTGCCCCCATTCAGATTTAAACCTAAATTGTAACCCTTTGTTGCCTTCCCTTACCCAAACTCTGATCCAACGAAGAACCTTCCCATCTATTCCATGGCCTTAACCATTTTTAAAGTGTCGCTTGTGGTACTTTGCCGAATGCCTTACAAGTCCGGTATTTATAGCATAATCCCTTATCAGTATCTGCCGTCTCATAAACTTTCTTTCCCTATAAAAAAAAATAAATAAATTGGTGAGAATGACCAAACCCTTGATAAATCCATTTTGACCATTGATCAACTATGTTTTTCTAAATGCTCTCTAAAGTTTTTTGCAATAATAAAATTCCAAATTTTTCCTACCACTGACTTAACTAACGGGTCATAATTTTTACTTTGTCCTTTTTGTCTCTCTTCTTAAAAATGGGGGCTAATTTCCTTTTCCCCCACAAAAACGGGACATCGCCCCCATTTTTCAACCCATTTTCCGAAAATTTCACTAACACTCACTAACATTCCCCTTTACCCTACCCCCCTCCCCGTTTCCTCCCCTCCATCATCATCATTTCAAAACCCCCCCACAAATCCACCAATCCCAGCAAAAACGTATACACGAATTGTCAATACGTAATCGCATATAGTGCAACAAACACTTTAAAACCCTACCTCTTCCCAACACACCCAAACACACGCTATTCAAGGGTAAAACCCCCCTACCTTCTTCTCTACATCTCCCTCCCCGCCCATTCTCGTTTTTTTTTATCAGTAAAAATTTCTTCAGCCCACCTGTAGAGTCATCACCCTTTTTTTACACTTTTTAGTATATACACTGTACTACTATACTGCTACCACTATAGTTACTAGAGTAGTACTACATACTATACTACTATAAACTACTGCTACTACTACTACTATCTACAATTTACCCTTAATCTCATTACATATACTATTTTTTTTTTTTTTCTATTCCCCCACACAAAAACCCTCACCAACCCACCACCTCACCCCCACCACTATTTCCAACGCTCGTTTCCCCCTTAAACAAATCTATAAAAATATAAGCGAAAGTGTGTGTGTTGTGTGTGGTTGTGTGGTTTGGGGTGTGTGTGGGGTTGGGGTGTCTGTCGTCGTCCGCGATAGGTGCCCCCCCCTTTTCGGAATCCCCTCATATGTCACAGTTTTGGGAATCAGGGGCCAGGGGAAAAGGTTTTAAAGGCCCCAAAC
>JACEEZ010002897.1:50000-80000 GCA_016584305.1 Chionoecetes opilio | reverse complement strand
CTGAGCCTTTCATGTTTCTAATTTTCCCACCTAGCTTCATTTTTTTCTCGAGACCCCAAAACACCCCGATCAAATTGATCGCCCCTTTTCTCTATTTTTATCTGCCCCTTTTTTATCGGGACGGGGCACTAGCGGCTTTTTTGGGGGAGGGGGGGGGCCTTGGTGGTCCTTTTTGATGTAAGAAATTAATTTAGTCCTAGATGCTGGTTCTCTTGGAGAAAAGTAACAAAATTGGAATTGTTGATTTTGAGTTCAGATTGTTGTCCATTTTGTTATAGACCTATTCATTTCCTTCTTTAAAAATTTGTGATTTCGACAATTATTGATTTAACACTTACTCTGGGAACAAAATGCTTTTATGTAATCAACAAAAAGTATAATTTTTTTGGGTAAAAAAAAGTCCCGGGTACGGGGCGTCCCCAATAAACTTTTCACAGCCCCCGGGTCACATTCCTTTCCTTTTGATCCCGGGGTTTTTATCAATAATTCCTCGCCCTTGTAGACTGTCCTACATCCCCTTTTTTTTCTAAAAAACTATTTCATGGAAATTATTGTAAAAAATTTGTAAAACAAACTTGTAGTTTTTTGTGAAGTATGATTCGTGATACTCGGTATAGTTTGGAATGGTATTTCATTCGTGTATCAGCACAGTGTAGGGAGTAACTATATTATTTTCGAATTTAAGATTCCCCCCCCAGATTTAAAATTTCCCCCCCTTTATTCTTCTGGCTAAATTTTCCCCCCTTTTTATAATTCACTGGTAACACGATATTTCTGGCAAAGGTTTTTTAAAACAAATTCTAACTAAATTTTGGGGCTCTGTTACGAATATGAACTCAATTTTGTCTATACATCAGGTTTCGGATATAGCTTTTTTAAATTTTTTGATAAAAATGATCTCAGCCTAAATCGAAGGTTTCAAGATAAAAACCGTGATTTTTAGTAATACATTTTGTATATTCTTAATAAAGGGGAATTACAAAGATTACAAAAGTCCATGTACAAAAAATCAAATATAGTACAAAATTGAAATAGAAAAATAAAAAAATACTATATAGGGGTGCACAGATAATGGCAAGTAGCGTTATGGAATTTTTTTTCTTGCTGATCTCTGTGTAAGCTTCTGTTGTCTCTCATCAAGCCCCCAAAATAATCCGCCATCATATTAGTCCCCCCGGGCCTTGATACCTTTTTCCCTGTTTTTGCCCTGATAAAAACGCTCCCCTTGTTCCGCTCAATCCCCAAGTTCTGGGGGAAACTTTCCAAATGGCTGTGTAATAGTAAACCCCTTGATACTCATTCTACATCCAAGTCTCGCAGGCTCTTTAGTACTTTTCCAAAATCCTTCATAGTTGTCTGCTTTCTTATTCCCTAAAAAATTCCACCACATTACAAAATTTCATTCCAAGCTTTTTTTCTTCTGTCTCATTCTTGATGTGATAAAATTTGGATCTCTCATTATGTTCTTATTTGAGGTCCATCAAATATTCCAGCCTTTTTCTTCTCTTCACTAAAAAACCAGAAAGTTGAACATATAAGGGGTGAAGCATTCTCCACTGTATCAAGAGCTTTGACGAAAAGCTTCACAAACCAAATTTTTTTTTGCAGGGAGGAAAGACAATCTTTTTCCTACCCCTAGAGGGTCATTATACTTCTTATCGCCCGATGCCAAAAATCTGTCCTGAGGGGCCCTTCTTTTTCACCCAACCTGCTGTACTCTACTTCCCAGTAAAACAGAAAAAAGGGGTTTTTGTGTACCCTCCTTGCTGACCTAAAAAAGTTAACCATTTTCAAAACGACCAAATTAAACCCCCAAACATGATATTCAAAATCTCTAGGACAATCTTTATGTTGTTTTTCTCTTTAAGTTTTTACAGAATACCTATTGGTAAGAGCCCTCTTTTTTTTCCATTTTGTAACAGAACACATTTCAAACTTCTTTTGGGCTGTCAATAAAAAACCTCCAAACCCTTGAATCATATGCTACAGCCCCTAAAAGAAGTAGTCCTTTTACTCAGACAATAACAAACTGGGCCCCTGAAAGGAAGTACTTCGCAGTTCTGCTTCCCTGTTCGATAAAATGAGCCCTGGCCGGGTTTCAGCATTCGATTTTTTTTTCAGTCTTAAGACAACAGTTCAGCAACCTTTTGACATAAAGATCTCTAACCAAATCATTCAAAGCAGACTGGGAAACAAATTTTTTGTCACAATCTTCACAGATGGGTGAAAAATTCTGTATGTCTCTCATCTGGGAGGGGAGGGGGGCAGAATTGTTTTCATATTTTTTTGAAGCTCGTAAATATTGTACAGGTATTTCTTCACTATGGGGAACTGGTCAATAGCTAAGGAAACTTTGGGTATTGCAAATTTTCTTGTTTTTCTTATTGAACCTTTTTTCATTGACAAGCAGAATACAGTCATCTAAATGATTCTTGGTTTTTCTCCAAACCATAGGGACTCCAACTTAAGTTTAGCCTTTTTTCCTTGAGACCCTGACTCAAAGTCTCAACACAGGTTTTGCACACTTTGTGAGGACCCAAGCTTTTCTTTGGGCTCCAAGGGTACCCTTTAAGTACCAAAATCACCTCTTAACAAGTCAGTAATGTTGCGCCTCTGAGTCTTCAAAGTAAAGTTCCACAGATGTAGCAAAATAATTTGGATCATTTGAGCACTTTCTTCTGTGAGATTAAGGCCCTTGTTAAGCAGCAACACCAAATGCGGGGCAAAAAAAAAAAAGGTTGTTAGTTCCTAGTTTTCCTTGAATTTCTACCCCACCCCCTACACCTTAGGCATTGTTTCACAAAAAAAAACAAGGGGGAAAAAACAAAAAATAAATCAAATTTAATGTAAAATTCAAAAATAAAACACACCTGCGGACATTTCTGTGCAGTTTAAATGTGTTTGTTTACTTTCGTTCATAAAGAATGGGGAAATTTTTTCATGTTCAAAGAAAAAAGAAGATATTCTCAGTTTATTGGAACTGAAAATTAAAAATAAAACCCTATAATCCGGCCCTTTTGCAACCCACCAATAAAGGATAAATTTTTCTGAAATTCCATGCAAATGGAATATATACCATAGCCAAAAACGTGATTTATAGGAAAATATAAAATAATTTGAATTCAGCACCCTCAAATTTGCTAAAAATGTTCTTAAATTCCATGCCCCGAACTTTTTTTTTTTTTTTTTTTGGCCAGTGATAATTAATTAATTAATCATTAAGTTGACAAAAAAAAATTGTTACATAATATTGTAAAGAATGTGTGTGTGTACGTGTGTATGTATGTATGTGTGCGAAATTGTAATAGTTTGTGCAGTGTAGGTGTGATAGAAAACGCGGAGGAGAACGAACGCGTATGAGACGGGTGAGAGACACGGGCGGTGAGTGAGGGTGAGTCACCGGGAGACAGAGGGAGAGAGGCGATCGAATGATCTCAGTGTGACCTGGGATATCATCATGTAAAGATGTGGGTATAATGGATTCTGAACCATATACTGTGTTACTTATTTTGTTCGACAATTATAAATGCGGTCGCTGTTTTTCGTGTGTGAAATATTTCTTATTTTTTGGTATCATTGTTTTTCATGCTCATTCCCTACTTAGGTATTCCTGCTTTTTTTTTTTGTGCTGATATTGATGTGACTCGCTATTCTTCTTATCATTTTAATTGGGGCAGTGCTTGTCAAAGGAGGCGTGTTCTTGCTGTAGAAAGTACATTTCAGCTTGCTAGCTTGAGTGTGAATGTTTATCACCTTTACTCTCTGTGTGTGTATGTTTGTGTATGACTGTGTGTGTGCTTAATTTGTGAGTCCATGGATGTGTTATGGATGTGGATATTTGTGTGTTTGTCATTTTATCACTTGTCCTATTTATCTGTCCTTCATTATCATTCTTTTGTCTTATCACTTAATGTTTGTTCTGATGTTCTGTCTTCTTTATTTTCCGTAGCCTTGCGATGGCTACTAGTGTTAGTAAGAAGCGGAAGTACAGTGAAGAGTACATTAACTACGGATTTACATCAATCCTCGCTGATGGCATCGAGAAACCTCAGTGTGTACTGCGCTTCAAAGTGCTGGGGAACGATTCTATGAGGCCTAGTAAGTTGAAGCATCATTTGCTGACCATCCATCCACAGTATGCTGAGAAAGACCCCGATTTCTTCAGGCGCCACGAAAGTAGTTTGGGAAAACAGAAACTGGATGCGACTGGTGCTTTCCAACAACAGACCTCAAGTGTAGTTGAGGCATCACACGAGGTTGCCCTCGAAATAGCGAAGCAAAAGAAGCCCCACACAATTGGTGAAATCTTAATCAAGCCATGTACTTTAAAGATGGTCAAGCGTGTTCTTGGAGATGCAAGTGAACGTAAAATTCAACAAATTTCCTTGTCAAACGACACAGTGAAGCGGAGAATTAATGAAATGTCAGATGACATAAAGGAAAAAGTGATACAGGAGATCAAATCGTCTCCAACTGATATGTTTGCAATACAGCTGGATGAGTCAACGGATGTGAGTTCTTGTGCACAGCTACTCGTGTTTGTTAGGTATGTTTTCTTGTGTGATATCAAGGAAGAATATCTGTTATGTACACAGCTTGAGACCACCACAACAGCTAAAGATGTGATGGAAAGCTATCTTCTTTCTTCAAAGCTAACAGGATCCCCTAGGAAAATTGTTGTGGAGTCTGTACAGACGGGGCTCCAGCGATGCTGGGATCAAAATCAGGGTTCCAGAAGCCTGTCAAGGAAGTAGCTCCGAATGCCAAGGGGGTTCATTGTATGCTCCATCGTTTTGCACTGGCGTCGAAAACCCTCCCTGATGAACTTTGCAAGATCCTGGAGGCAGTGGTCAAATGCGTCAACTTTGTAAAAGCTGGAGCTCTGAACTCTCGCCTTTTCCAGAACCTTTGTAGAGACATGGATTCGGAGCATGAAGCTCTCCTCTTTTACTCCAAAGTGCGCTGGCTTTCCAAGGGCAATGTTGTGAATCGAGTGTTTGAACTTCGGGGGGAGCTTAAATTGTTCCTGGAAATGCAAGGGAAAGATGATCTGTTGAGTCACTTCAATGAGGTTTTGTGGGAGCCACGTCTTGCATATTTAGCAGATATATTTGAGCAGCTAAATAGGTTGAATCTGAAGCTACAGGGCAAGGAAAGAAATGTGTTTCACCTGATGGATTGTCTTCGTGGATTTCTTGCCAAGCTCCAGAATTGGCAAAGGAAAGTCGGTGCCGGAATGGTTGCCATGTTTGAAAACCTTTCAGCTGTCCTTGACGAGAATGAAGAAGATAGTCTGCTTGACCCATTACTTAAAACTGAAATCACTCAGCATCTGAGATCCTTGGAAAGTGAACTTAATAGGTACTTCCCAGAATTCGAGGAGGAAGAAGGGAAGTTGGTAATGAATCCATTCTCTGGCACTCTTGATATTACTACCATTCCCAGTGATGTTCAGGACGAGTTCCTTGATCTCAAACATGATTCTGCTGCCAAATATCTCTTATGAAGAAAAATCTCTGAATGTATTCTGGTGTTCAATGCATCAGTCATATCCAAAAGTCAGTGAGATTGCACTTCGACTATTCTTGCCTTTTTCAACTACCTATATATGTGAGTCTGGTTTCTCCACCCTTCTACAAATCAAGAATAAGAGCCGGAACCGATTGGATGTGGACCCCTACATGAGATGTGCATTGTCAGTGACACAACCTCGGATTCGTCAACTGACTGAAAATAAACAATATCAGCCTTCCCACTGATGTGTGATAAAATATGCAGAGATTAATTGAACTTTTTCCCAACCAGATTCAAATTTGCTAGTGTCCGCTAGCCTTTTGTAGGCAAGTGATGTAAGTTAAGCATATCACAAAAATCTATCAACTATAAGATAATTATGACTGTAAACTTTGTAATAAAGCAAGGGTCTCTTCACCAACTTTTTATATTTTTTTTAATTTTTTTTTTTTACCTTTTTTGGCGGGGTGGGATTTGGGAGAAAAATGAAGGGGAGCCACACGAATGTTGAGAATTCATGAAGGGGGGAATGGAGTGAAAAAGGTTGAGAACCACTGGTCTAGAGGGAGTGGGCGGTGGAGATGCCAAGGCGGTGGTGCACACACTCAGTGGCTTAACGTGTGGCAAGGAACAGCTGGGGGGAGGAAGAGGAGGAGAATACAAGCATACATACCACTACTACAACGCTACTATATTATTTTACTAACATATCTCTTTGGTCCAGCCTTCTTAATATTTATCCCGTCTATGTTCGTGGACATCACCTTTGCATCCCTCTTTTGACCAACATTTCTTACAACATTTTCCCCTTGAGTGAGGTCATTTTTCTTTATATACAACTTTCTCACCCATAAAAACCATACATGTAAAATCCACCAAGATCCTAGAACCAGATGTATACATGTATTAGCAACACTTTCTGCGTTCCTTGTTTCCCTTGTACCTTCCCCCTAACAGCAGGAATTCCTATTACTATTACTATCCTATTATTACAACACTTCCTGGTCCCTCCCTTCCCCTGGCGCTAGAAATTCCTCTTAAGTTTTACAAGTCTTTTACAAGTCTTACATGGCTATTAAGACAAGGGGAGAGATCGTACACAAAAGTTGGAGGTTTGTACAAGGAATCAAACAACACACAAACACATGAATAAGATTGTCAAGCGGTAAGGGAATATCGCCCGCCTGACTTGATTATTATATATTATTTATAACACTGTATTGTCCCTGCCTTCCTGTAACCTCCCCTTAGTCCTGTACTCTCACCCTTAGCCTTCCTCCTCCGCCTGTACTCTCCCCTTAGCAATGCGTTCCTCCCTGTACTCATCGCCCCTTAACCTGTACGTATCTCCCTTACATTCCTACTTCCCTGTACTCTCCCCTTCCTGTACGTATCTCCTTAGCATTCCGTCCTCCCTGTACTCTCATCCCTGTAACTGTACGTATCTCCCCTTAGCCTTCCTACCTTCCCTGTACTCTCCCCTTAGCCTTCCTACCTCCCCTGTACTCTCCCCTTAGCATTCCTTCCTCCCCTGTACTCTCCCCTTAACCTGTACGTATCTCCCCTTAGCATTCCTTCCTCCCCTGTACTCTCCCCTTAACCTGTACGTATCTCCCCTTAGCATTCCTTCCTCCCCTGTACTCTTCCCCTGGCGGCAAGAATTCCTCCCGCCTGAGTGATGGCCCTCCCTGACACGCCTCCCGCCTCCCTTTCCCGCCAAAAGACTCTTAACCTCCTAAGTGATGGCTTGCACGGCGCGCACACACACTACACTACATTATGGAGGTGGCAGCATATGTCACACTACGATCAATGGACGAGGAGGAGGAGGAGCAACGTGATGTGCACACCAAGGATCATGAGGAATTCATATGAATACAAAGGAAGAACAGACAGCAACAGCCCTTAGAACAGACAGCAACAGCCCAAAAAGAGGAGAAGAAGAATCAGGAGCAACGTAGATGTCACCCAAGGATCAATGGAGGAATATACAAAGGAATACAAAGGATGAACAGACAGCAACAGCCCAAAAGAGGAAGAGGAGAAGGAGGATCAACGTTGAGGAACACAAAGGAAGAACAAACAGAGACAAATGTACTTGTCCTAAAGAGGATATTTTTGTGATACACTACACTATGTAATATAAAGTGAGAGATATATAATGGATAGTATGGTGAAGGATCCTCCCCACCCTCCAATCCCTCGAGCCGAGACTATATAGTAAGAAACACACACACACACACACACACACACACACACACACACACACACACACACACACACACACACAACACACACACACACACATACACATACACACCCACACCCACAACCACACCCACACACACACACACACACACACCTTCGCATTGTCTAAGATATTGATGGCAAAGTATTCTGGACTCCGTTGTTGTGGGTGTGACTTGGCGGTACAGAGGCGCGCTTGAACTGAGAAAATCAAGCAAACTTTGGGGATAATCTGCGAAGAAAACATATATATAATACGATTCTACATAACAGATAATGAGACACGAAGATCACGACACTAAAGGACGACTCTTGTATTTTACCACACATTTTACATCATTTTTTTTTTGTTTGCTCTCCCTAGCTTTATGTTTAGTGTAAATACCTGCACCTAATATTCTTGAGGCACATTCCTCCTAACACCTCAAAAGATACAGATAATAATGTTACACAGTGTACTTTTTTTTTCTTTTTTTTACATCACAAAGGACTGGCCAAGGGCAAAAAGAAAAGAGAAAAGAGGTAACAAAAAGCCCTTCAATATCACCCGAGGATCAATGGACGACTTGGACGACAATGGACGATCAATGGACGGATGACTCCCTAAAAAAGTCATTCTTAAAAACATTTCAATCAACCGGTCACTGCGTGTAGAAGACAATTTTTCCCCACATGTATCGCAGCACAACCAAGGGAGTGTAGCGGCCCTGTATGACGGGAACACACGCATGTCATAATCACAAGGAATATTCACTGTTACTCATGTCATGTCATTTAACTTCACTGTTCTACTCATGTCATGTCATTTTTCTCGCTCAATTATCATAAAAATCACTCACGCTACACCCTCAGTACCTGCATTTTGCTTTGTTTCTTTCACTTATCTTAGGATTTCGTTCTGAAAAAAAAAAAAAGACTAGCCAAACCTACCCACCAACTCAACTACTACTATCCACTACCCCCACCACTAACTACTAACCACCACCACCTACTACGTACTGGATCATCCACCGAACCACCACTACTACTACCACCACCACCACCACCACTACTACCACCACTACTACTACTACTACCACCACAACCACCACTACTACTACTACCACTACCCACCACCACCCTACTTACCACCACCACCACTACTACTACCACCACCACCAACCATACTACTACTAACTTTACACCACCACCACCACTCTACTACCACACCCCAACGCACTACTACCACCACTACTACTACTACCACCACCACCACCACTACTACTACCACCACCACCACTACTACCACCACTACTACTACTACCAGACCACCACCCACCACCCTACACTACCACCACACTATACACCACACACCACTATCACAATTACCAACATCATCACCACCACACATTTTTTTTTTTTTTTTTTTTACATTTATAGCCTATAGCGGCTGTAGGCAGTGATCTCCAGGCTCGGAAACTACTACCACAACCACTACACCACCCCCACACCACCACAACCAACTATCACAATACTACCACCAACACAACTAGCTACCACACCACAACACCACCCGTAAACAACCAACACCACCACCACCACAACCACTATCACAACTACTATCCACCAACACCACTACTAACACAACACAACCACCACCACTACAACCAACACCACCACCACACCACCACTATCACAACTACTACGACCACACCACTACTACCACAACCACAACACCACCACTACACAACAACCCACCACCTACCACCCCCATTAGCTTTTCAGGGCTTGCCCGTAAAACACGAAGATGAATGGAAGCCCTCAGAATAGCCAGGCAGATTATACATCATGCTTTCACTTGCATCGCCATTCAGCACTTTTTTACCCTGATCACGCGGCCATGTATTGATGGCACAGGCACGCAGGTTTGGCAGGTTTAGCAGGTTAAAGCAGGCCAGCAGGCTTCATAGAAGGGGCCCAGTTTTTTTCCGAACCTGCTAACCCTCACTGCCTGCTCTCTCATCTCCTCTTCTCTCTCTAGTCTCTCTCTCTCTCTCTCTTTCTCTCTTCATTTTTTCTTTTTCTATGAGGGATTGGAGAGCGACAGACAGAGAGAGAAGAGAGAGAGAAGGAGAGAGAAGAGAGAGAGAGAGAGAGAGAGAGAGAGAGAGAGAGAGAGAGAGAGCGAGAAGAGAGATAGAGAGAGAGAGAGAGAGAAGAGAGAGAGAGAGAGAGACACACACACACACAAACAGACACACACACACCACACAATCTATAATTCTTAAAGCAACCACACCGCCGCACTCCACAACAACATAAGCTGACGCTTTTCCTGAGAAGTGCACAAAAAATATGACCTGCAATACTTTTGGAGACCCCACTTGTTCCCTTCGCCCTGTTTACCTGAAAATTAACAGCGGGGAGGGCAGGGAGGGGGGGAGGAAAGGGGGAGGGGAGGGGGGAGGGAAGGGAGGGGGGGAAGGAGGGGGGTAGTGTGAAGGGACACATTTTATTACAATTACATTTACATTAACAACCCTGCGTTGATGTACTAAATATAAGCAATAACATGTAAGAACAGCTAGGTACATGGAAGTCGTATACAATAACACCTTAGGTATATAACCAAAGTTCTTATATAGTAGCTCTTACGTCATGCTTAGTGAAATATTGATATAGAAACTACATACCCAAGCAATTAACAGGTAGATGGTGCCACATAACAGGGAGTCAATATTAATATCGGCCTACATAAACACCTGTATTTTATTTAATTAATTATTATTTTTTATTTTTTTTTACATTCTTGGCCTGTAAGTGGCCTGTAGGCAGTGAGCTGACTTCTAACGGATGGTAGGCTCAGGAGGTTCACTTGAAGGGCTGTGATGGTTGCCTCGCCCGTGGGTGTCGCAGGCCGGATTTTTTAGTGAAGTTACGGCCTGTGATTAGAGGCTCATGGCCGCCCCCCCCTGTGTCCTCCGATCACTCGCATCGAAGGTAGATTAATGGGCCTGGCATGTGGGTGTTCTTAGGCCACTCGACGGTGCAAAAGGTTTTGTGTGTTTTCTTGGCGGGGATCGAACTCGGTCACCGAGAACGCCACTCGGCGACCGCTAACCACCTCTGCTACCGCCACCCCAATATTTACATAACCAACGTTCTTACCATAGCCTAGTAATCGTTAATGTCGTGTCTTAGTGAAATATTTATATATACAAGATATTACAGTGTCCAGGATGGCAATAAGGCAAAGCATAGAAGGAGGAGTGCAAGAGTAGGAGGAAAAGTTTGTTATTATTTTTTTCTTTTATGATATCTCATACTGGCTACTTGATAGTTTATTCGGCTTGGTGTAATATAATAATGTTCCTAATCAATCATACAGTCAAAGCCACGGCCCATTAAGCCGAAGCTCTTTTAATGACAGGGAACGCGCGAGGGCAAATGGTGATAAAGTAAATAAAGAAGATTTGAAAAAAGAAGGCTCAGGCTCTCCTCGTGGAAGTCTAGAGAGCAGAGGGGAAATGGAGAATGGAGGAGAGCGTATGTATCCTCCTCTTCCTAATCCTTATTTTCCTCACTCCCTACTTCCTATTTCCTCCTCATATTTTTTGTCCACCTTCCTTCCTCCCTCATAGCCCTTTTTTTTTTACTTTTTCCTCCTATTATATTATTTTTCTTCTTTCCTCCTCTCTTATTTCTTCCATTTTTTTCCTTTTGTCTTCCTCCCCTCATGACTTTCTTCTATTTTCCTCCATGAAATCTGCTTTTACTATTCTTAATTCTTTCGCTTCTCCCCTACGCCCCCCCTATATGTTCATGTCCAAGCCCTAACACATCATTTGTAAATCCCTTCACAAATAATTACGAGTTTTTACCACCGAGTGAATTAAAAAAAAAAATAATAGTAGTAACGTTAGTACGGTCACGCGAGTCATTTCTCTTCACGTCACTACCACCACCTAACACCACTACCCACAACCACTACCACAACCAACAACACCACCACCCACTACCACAACCACTACACCACCACCCTACCACTTACCACTACCAACCACCCCACTACCACAACCAACCCACACCACCACTATCCACAACCATACCACCACCACCACTACCCTACCACTACCACAACCACCCCACCAACACCACCACCAACACCACTACCACACCACTAACCACTACCACTACCACAACCACAACCAACAACCCCCACCACCACTACCACCACCGACCACCCAACCACAACCACTAACCCTACCACAACCACTGGACCACAACCACTAACCACTACCCACTGACCACAACCACTACCACAACCACTAACATAACCACCACCAACACCACCACCAACACCACTACCACAACCACTACCACAACCACCACCAACACCACTACCACTACCACTACCACCACTACCATAACCACCACCACCACCAACACTACCACAACCACTACCACCACCAACACCATTACCACAACCACTACCATAACCACCACCACCACCACCACCAACACCACTACCACTACCAAAACCACAACCACCACCACCACTACCACAACCACTACCACCACCACTACCACAACCACTTCCACCACCACTACCATAACCACCACCACCAACACCACTACCACAACCACTACCATAACCACCATCACCACCACCACCACCACCACTACCATTACCATTACCATTACCACTACCACTACCACCACCACCACCACTACCATTACCATTACCACTACCACTACCACCACAACCACCACCACCACCACTACCACAACCACTACCACCACCACTACCATAACCACCACCACCAACACCACTACCACAACCACTACCAAAACCACAACCACCACCACCACCACCAACACCACTACCACAACCACTACCACAACCACAACCACCATCACCACCACCAACACCACTACCACAACCACTACCACAACCACAACCACCACCACCACCACCACCACCACCACCACCGCCACCACCAACATCACTACCACAACCACTACCACCACCACAACCACCACCACTACTACCACAACCACTACCACTACCACCACCACTACCATAACCACCACCACCACCACCACCACCACCACTACCACCACCACCACCACCACCACCACTACCACAACCACTACCACAACCACAACCACCACCACCACCACCACCACCACTACCACAACCACTACCACTACCACTACCACTACCACCACCACCACCACTACCACAACCACTACCACAACCACAACCACCACCACCACTACCACCACCACTACCACAACCACTACCACAACCACATCCACCACCACCAACACCACTACCACAACTACTACCACAACCACAACCACAATCACATCCACCACACCACCACCACCACCACCACCACCACCACCACTACCACAACCACTACCACAACCACATCCACCACCACCACCACCACCACCACCACCACCACCACCACCACTGCCACCACCACCACAACCACCACCACCACCACCACCACCACCACCACTAATACCACCACCACCACCACCACCACCACCAACACCACCACTACCACCACCACAACCACCACCACTACCACTACCAACACCACTACCACAACCACATCTACCACCACAACCACCACCACTACCATCACCACCACCACCACCACCACCACCACCACCACCACCACCACTACTACCACCACCACCACCACTACCACCACCACAACCACCACCACTACCACCACCAACACCACTACCACAACCACATCTACCACCACAACCACCACCACAACCACCACCACTACCACCACTACCACCGAGGAGGAAGAGGAGGAGGAGGAGGAAGAGATTACTTTTTTTTTTTTTTTTTACATCACAAGGAACTGGCCAAGGGCACAGCTAAAATGGGTAACACAAAGCCCGCTTAGTTGCCAGTCCCTATAAATAAGACAGTAAGAGAATAAAATAAAAAAGAGGGGTGAGCAAATTTAGTTCGGGAGGTGTCTTGTTACTCCTCTTTTGAAAAGATTTAAGTCATAGGAAAGTGGAAAAATAGAAACAGGAAGAGAGTTCCAGAGTTTACCAGTGAAAGGGATGAAAGAGTAAAGATACTGAATAACTCTTGCATTAGGAAGATGGACAGAATAGGGATGAGAATGAGTAGAAAGTCTTGTGCAGCGAGGCCGCGGGAGGGGGGGAGGCATGCAGTTAGCAAGTTCAGAATAGCAGTGAGCATGAAAATAACGGTAGAAGAGAGCAAGAGAAGCAATATTGCGGCGGTGATTTAAAGATTGAAGACAGTCAGTCAGAGGAGAGGAGTTGATGAGACGAAAAGCTTTTGACTCAACCCTGTTTAGGAGAGCTGTATGAGTGGATCCTCCCCAAACATGTGAGACATACTCCATACATGGGCGGATAAGGCCCCTGTACAGAGCAAGCAATTGGGAGGGAGAAAAAAAAGGACGCAGACGCCACAGGACACCTAACTTCTTAGAAGCTGTTTTAGCAAGAGATGAGATGTGAGATTTCCAGTTCAGATTTTTAGTAAAGGATAGTCCTAGAATGTTCATTGTAGAAGAAGGAGACAGTTGAGTGTCATTGAGGAAGAGGGGATAGTTATGTGGTAGGTTTTGTCGAGTAGATAGGTGAAGAAACTGGGTTTTTGAGGCATTGAACAAAACAAGGTTTGCTTTTCCCCAATCAGAAATTATAGAAAGATCAGAAGTTAGGCGCTCGGTGGCTAAGGAAAATTGGAGTTGACAAGGATATTAAAGACAGTAGGAGATAGAATGGAAAGAGATGAAAGAAAAATGGAAGGAAAAAAGTTATTACAATCCTTAAACTGTTTCAATAAAGGACAAGGTTGATCGTTTCGCTGTTTTCATCGCGTTTTATTGTTGCTTCATCAAAAATGTATTACTTGTATTCACCAACATGACTTCCATGTACTCTCTCTCTCTCTCTCTCTCTCTCTCTCTCTTATCTCTCTCTTCCTCTCTCTCCTCTCTCCTCTCTCTCTCTCTCTCCTCTCTCTCTCTCTCTTCTCTCTCTCTCTCTCTCATCTCTCTTCTCTCTCTCTCTCCTTCTCTCATCTCTTCCTCTCTCTCTCTCTCTCTCTCTCTCTCTCTCTCTCTCTCTCTCTCATCTCCTCTCTCTCTCTACTGTATTCGTCGATCTGACCGTCACTTAATATTCTTCCCTCCAACACACACACACCACACACCAAACACACACACACACACACACACACACACACACACACACCACACACACCACACACACACACACACACACACACACACACAACACACACACACACACAACCACACAACACACACACACACACACACACACACACAACACCACACACACCACACACACACACACACACACCACACACACACACACACACACACACACACACACACACACACACACAACACACACACACACACACACACAACACACACACACACACCAACACACACCACACACACACACCACACACACACACACACACACACACACACCACACACACACACACACACACACACACACACACACACACACACACACACACACACACACACACACACACACACACACACACACACACACACACACACACACACACACACACACACACACACACACACACACACACACACACACACACACACACACACACACACACACACACACACACCACACACACACACACACACACACACACACACACACACACACACACACACACACACACACACACACACACACACACACACACACACACACACACACACACACACACACACACACACACACACACACTTTCTGTTGCTGCGACAAAGTAGGTTATAATTGTGGAGGCGACATGCCGCGGCGGGGAGTGGTGGCGGGGAGATTGTGGCTGGGAGATTGAATCAAAACATTGCGACTTCACGCGTCGACTCATTGCACTTCCAGGCTTTCTATCTGATTGATACACAATAATAAAAGGAACATATGACTGCCTAGGTATAGATAACTTCTAAATATTCGTTATTGACTATATAATATCATAGAGAAACATTTCCATCGCTTCCTCAACTATAACCTTCTTGGTTATTTGGTTATATACGTGTTTTACAGAATCAGGCTTCTATACAATATACATATAGAAGAAAATCGTTCTTAATATTATACTTTTGTGTTTTAAGTGCAGTGGAATACACACAAAATTAAAAGAAATAAAAACTCCATACTAGTTTTGAGTGGCGGCCGAGCATGAAACGAGGTGGATATAACTCTCTTCTTAATATCACATCTAAACTTAATCGACTTGTACGGACGAGGGGATTAAAGGGCTACGGGCTCGGGGGGCAAGGGGGCAAGGGAGGCAAGGGAGGGGGCAAGGGGGGGGCTGGAAGTAGGGGGAGGGGAGAAGGGGGCAGGAGGGGGGAGGAGCTAGACAAACACAGATTCTGACGGATTACAGAGAGAGGAGAGAGAGGAAGAGAGAGAGAGAGAGGGAGAGGAAGAGGAGAGAGAGAGAGAGAGAGAGAGAGAGAGAGAGAGAGAGAGGGGAGGAGGAGAGAGAGAGAGAGAGAGAGAGAGAGAGAGAGAAAGGGGAGAGAGAGAAAAGAGAGAGAGAGAGAGAGAGAGAGAGAGAGAGAGAGAAGAGAGCGAGAGAGGAGAAAGAGAAGAGGAGAGAGAGGAGGAGGGGGAGAGAGGAGAGGATGGAGAGAAGAGAAAGAGAGAGAAAGAGAGAGGGGGAGAGAAGAGAGAAGAAGAGGAGAAGAAGAGAGAGACGAGAAGAGAGAGAAGAGAGAGAGAGAGAAGAGGAGGGAGAGGAGAGAGAGAGAGAGAGAGGAGGGAAGGAGAGAGAGGAGAGAGAGAGAGGGGAAGAAAGAGAGAGTAGAGAGACAGAGAGATAGAGAAAAGAGAGAGAAGAGAGAAGAGAAGGAAGAGACGAAGAGAAATTCAACCCTCTAATCAGCAAGTCATGGAAAACCGAATAAAACCAATTCATTCCAATCTTTTTCCCGCGAAATTTAAATCTATCAAGTACTCGTACTCACGGCATTCCATATCCTAATCCGTTATTTTAAGATAGAGTTGCTTCTCTCTCTCCCTTCTCCCTCTCTCTCTCTTTTCTCACTCTCTCCTCTCTCTCTCTTTTTTTCCTCCTCCTCTCCCCTTCTCTCTCTCTCTCTCTCTCGTCTGGTCAGTCGCTAAACAGAGACAGGTGTTTAAGGTTTGCACATGCCACACATCTTATTATCCTGACCCATGAAATAACACTGGGGAAAATTTGAAGAAAAAAAATTGTGGAGTTAGATTTTTGAGCTTTTTTAGACTAAATTGGCATGCTGATTCCAAATCTGTAGTCAGTTTTTTTCTAGCACGTCAAGTTTTTTCTCCACAGCTTACCCTCCAGATAAGAAAATTCCACTTGTGAGCTGTAAGTGTGTCCTTCTACACAATGGCAATTTGTTTGGCGCAGTCCCTATTGGGCATTCGGTCTGTCTTCGTGAAGAATATGGAGATGTAAAGGGGTCTTGAGTTATTGCAATATGAAAAACCCCAAAATTGGGAAATCATCTGTGTTGACCTTAAAATGGTGTCCTTCCTTTTTGGGTCAACAACGTGGATACACAAAGTATCCCTGCTTTCTCTGTATGTGGGATAGCAGAGCTCGAGGAAGCATTGGGTTTCAGACGAATTGGCCTCCGGATCTGATCTTAAACCTGGAGTCCTAACTTTGTACATGAGCCACTTGTTGACAGGAAAGAAAATAATATTCCCACCTCTGCACAATGAAACTAGGACTCATGAAACATTTGAAAAAAGCATTGTCAACTGAGGGCGACTGTTTGAAGTACATCATCTTGGCATTTCCTGGACTGTCAATTGAAAAAATCAAGGCCGGGGGTGTTTGATGGTCCACAAATTCGACAGCTCATCAAAGATGAACATTTCAACGGTACTATGTCAGACCTTGAAAAGAATGCTTGGCTATCATTCAAAGACGTCGTCAAGAACTTTCTTGGAAATAAAAGTGAAAGTAGTTACACAGAAATTGTTCAGAAACTATTGGAGAGCTACAAGCGCTTGGTTGCACCCTGAGTATTAAAGTACATTTTTTGCATAGCCCTCTTGCCCAAATTTCCCGGAAAAGCTTGGTGCTGCTAGCGACGAGCAAGGTGAACGATCTCACCAAGATTTGAAGGTTATGGAAAGAACGTTACCAGGGTAGATGGGATGTGCATATGATTGGCTGGACTATTGTTTTGGAGCATCAAACGCGATAGTCCCTCAAATTGAACACTCAGACAAAGCTACAAACGTAAATTTTTAATTTAACCTGCACCAATTATAGCCTTATCCTTTCTAAAAACTGATAATGTTAAATAAACATTCTATTCATGCCTATTTCTTTCATTTTTCATTGTATGTTAACATTTGCAACTTTTTATAAAATAAGCACTGTTACTGTTATGTACAGTATTTTTCATATTTTTTATGAAAACGAAAATCCTACAGTTCAAAAACTTGACGTGATAGAGAAAAACTGAGATCAGTTTTGGATTCAGCACCCAAAAATTACTTAATAACAAGTGTCAGACCTAACTCAACAAAAATTTGTTCCCCAGTGAATCAACAATAATCAATCGTGTCTGCATCAGAATTCTCCTCGTGAATAGTACAAGCTCAAGTTATTCATTATGCATAGTACGCGTGTTGGTTTATACATTCGGGATTCCTCGAGTTGAACCTACACGTTTTATTGACGTGAATAATTATACAGCTCTGAAGTCTCACTTGATTTCTATTTGTTTAATTGATTTTCGTGGGAGAGAGATAAGAACATGGTGAAGACGGAAAACTAGATATAAGAATAGGAGGGAAAGAAAGGGAAACTAAATTGACAAAAAAAAACTAGGTAGGAGGAAGAGAGATAAAAAATAGACAGATAACCAGATACAAGGATGGGAGAGAAAAAAAAAGGACAAAATTACATTGACAAAAAAAAAACTGAGGAGGAAAGAGAGTTTAAGAGACAAAACAAAAAGGAAGAAAAGCTTACAAGGAAACAATCGCAATGTTGGCAGGAGGGAAGGAGGGAAAGGAGGGAAGGTATCAGTGCAGAGGGACGAAAAAATAGTGCGGGAGACAGGGCAGGAATGGAGAGAGAGAGAGAGAGAGAGAGGGGAGAGAGAGAGAGAGAGAGAGAGGAGAGAGAGAGAGAGAAGAGAGGGGAGGGGAGAGAGAGAGAGAGAGAAGAGAGAGAGGAGAGAAGAGAGAGAGAGAGAGAGGGAGAGGAGAGAGAGAGAGGGGAGAGAGAGAGACGAGAGAGAGAGAGAGAGAGAGAGGGGAGAGAGAGAGAGGGGAGAGAGAGAGAGGGGAGAGAGAGAGAGAGAGAGGAAGAAGAGAGAGAGAGAGAGAGAGAGAGAGAGGGGGAGAGGGGAGAGAGAGAGAGAAGAGGAGAGAGAGAAGAGGGAGAGAGGAGAAGAGAGAGAGAGAGAGAGAGAGAGAGATAAAAGAGAGAGAGAGAGGGGGAGAGAGAGAGAGAGGGGAGAGAGGAGAGAAAGAGAGAGGAGAGGGCGAGAGAGGAGGAGAGAGAGAGAGAGAGAGATAGAGAAGAGAGAGAGGAGAGAGAAGAGAGAGATAGAGAGAAGAGAGAGAGAGAGAGAGCAGAGAGAGAGAGAGATGAGACGGTAGAGGAGAGAGAGAGAGAGAGAGAGAGGAGAGAGATGAGAGAGAGGGAGGAAGAGGAGAGAGAGAGTAGAGAGGATAGAGAGACGAGAATCAGAGAGAGAGAGTAGATGAGAGAGAGAGAGAGAGATAGAGGAGAGAGAGAGGAGAGGAGAGAGATAGAGAGAGAGGTGAGATGGTTAGGAGAGAGAGAGAAGAGGAGAGAGAGAGAGAAGAGTTAGAGAGAGAGAGAGAGAGAGAGAGAAAACTAGGGTCCGTGGGCGATGCGTGTTCAAACAGAGAAGGAGAGTGTTCTCCAAGTTTTTTTCCAAGGACCCTTCCCGTGAACCTAGGGAATCCTCAGCAGCTCATTGTCTCGCCATACTAGTTTGAGCTCATGAATGAGCCGGTGCACGCAGTGAAGTATGTGGTTTGGGTTAGATCGTTGGACAATAGCCCTTATAAAGAGGTTGCCTGATAAGTTGTCCGAGCCCCCCCAAACCCCCTTCTAATCACTGGCCGTGCTTGTGCCATGCAGGTAAATCTCTGATCTCTGACGGTCACGGTGTGGAGGTCCCCCATAGGTAACGGTGGGTTCCATAGCAATCAACGGTAGCAACGACGGCGGGATCCCTTCCTGCAGCCGCGCCGCTCGCCTACGTTTACCACGCGCTCACCGGCTAGCGCGCCTGGAGAAACACCTCCTTTCTTCCCACAACACGTGACACTAAGTTTTTACACTCAGCCTATCGCTACCAACCATGTCAGTGGAAGCAGAACAATCCATAACCCCAATTATTTGCCGCGAAGCCCAATTCATCGCAGGGACTTCTGTCTGGATACACTCCAACAAGAGTTACTGTTTTCTGTATGTGGGAAAAAAAAAACAGCCACCTTTCGTAAAACCAAAGATTGCGAGTGCGGCCTGCTCCGCCTTCAAGTGCCCTAACTCGGTCCACACCAGCTGGCCCTCGGCGCCGCAGATCGATATAATTTTGTTAAGCCAAGTCGGTGATCTGCGAATTGCCCGAGGCATCACAGCCCCAGTGCTTTAACGTGGGAGGAGGCCGCCCTTAACCCTCGACTTCATCTGACTCAGTGTCCTTTATTTAAATCCTCCCTCCAGCAGCTGAGGAAGAGGAAGGACTTGCTCGAGTTACAACCCTCTGAGCTTGTGACTATCATTCAAAAGCTTAGAGTGAGCTCAGCACAAAGAAAAACAATCCCGCTTTCTCTAAAAATTATATCCAAAAAATAATTCGGTGAGTCAAGGGGACGCTGTTGTAGGCTTCCTAGACTTCATTGATAACATCGCTTGCCTCTCACTCCAGCTGGAGGAGCATAACGTCAGGTCGATTGGTGGGCCCTATCCCTTGCCCGACCCACAGATTGACAAGAGTGGCACCACCACGTCACCGTCCCCATCCAAGAAACACAAGCCTGGTGATATCCTCAATCCTCAACCGCTTCACTACAACCACTTTCTGCCCCCAGCAGGGAGAGACCGGTCCCAAACCCGCCCGTCCCAGACCAGATCTAGCCCCAACCCGACTAGTCTTGCTGACCGGCTCGGACCAGCCTGGGCCCCAGCCCGCCTGGTTTTGAAGCGACTGCCCACACAGATTGTTTTTGTAGTGCCTGGGCCCAGACCGATCTTGGCCCCAATCCGCCGCCTGGTCTTTGTCGGCCTGCCCACAGACCAACAACGTCCCAGCCTATCGAGCCAACAATCCACTTGACCCCGACTCTGACACTTAACGCACCCCCAGCCACGGTGGGCCACCAAGGAATGACTAGGCTACCTTCCACCCGGAATCGCGGGCAGCAACACTAACTCGGGACAAAGTAAGAACCAAGTGCAAGCGCAGACAAGGAAAACACTTCCAGCCCTCTTTGGCCTGCTAGTCCTGGCACGCTTCCGTGCCCCACTCAACCCGTAACAGTAGCTGCCACCACTGCAGACCTCGCAAGGGCCGACACAGTGTTTCCAGCTGCCTAAGTAAGAGGAAGTGTTGATTTTTGGCTTCCGTCAGGTTCACTCTATTCAGGAGTGTCCACCCGACTGAACGAAGAGAGACGAAGCCTTTTTCCACAGATCACGTCTGAGGCAGCAAATAATAACGCCCAATTCTCGTAATAGTCCTCAATCGTCCTCCTTAGCCCAACCTCTCTCATCCCCAAGCTCCAGCCACGCCCCCTGCAAGCAACTGGACAACAAAGTCGGGTCCGCCATCTCCACACAGCAGCCACCCCTGACCTACCCTGGCGCCAACGCGACCTCTCAACAACTATCCCTACGTGGGCGACATTCAACCCCACCTAATCGTGACCACCTATCCATCCTCTCCGCTATGGTCAGAGGGGTCTTCAACTAACATCGGAGACCTTATTCACATCCCACGTGATTCCTCACACCCCTGACGTAGTGGCTACAAGTGGAAGACTTCCCTGAATTGCACCATCCCCAGTAATTATGGATTGATTCCAAGTGTACACGAGAAGATGGCTACAGACGGGACGGACACCGCGGTGGACCTTCGGTTTGGTGTCGCTGTCTGCTTTCAAAAGAACCTGTCGGGTACCAACCACTGGACGTCACTTCTCGCCCTACCACCCATTGAGATGATGGTTCTTCAAGAATTTGGAACTCAAACAACCATGGGCCTACCCTCCTTATGTGGTTGCTACCGCCTCAGTGGCAAGGAAGAGAGCCCTATAGATTTTCCTGCACACGGTCGCACAACCTTGACAGGTTACTGCCATATCTCTTGCGAACCACAACCGTCATGCGAGTCGTCGAACTTAATCAACAACCTGGTTTCAAGAGCATTTTGAAGAACTCCTCACAGTAATATTTGGTCCCCTCACTAACCACGTCCCCAAACCTTTTTCCCACCCACATCTCCGGATCCTTCCCTTGATCCTGTTATCAGTGATCTGCTCAGAAGGAAGTCGTCACCCTGTCGCCCCTCGGCGCTGTGGGATCCTCAGATCCCCTGGCGGTCCTCAGCACAATTGCACGTTGCTGGGCTGAGAGACGTCCCCAAGAAGCGACGAAACTGGTGCTGTGTGGGGAAGACTAACTGGGAGGGGCCTTCAAGACGCGCTGCCGTCACACTCCCTGGAACAACATCCTTACAGGTGGACGTGGACACCACAATGAAGCAGGCTTCACAAGCACAAATTCACTCCCTTCAAAAAGAAGGGTACGTCCCCACCCATCCTTCACGGTAAAACCCTCGACCGCCATTGTTTTGGGTACAACTGCAGAGTGGCAAGCCGAGGGAAAAAAGCAGAGCCTGGAAACGCTTAGGGGACGAAACCCGACGTCACAAATACAAGCAAAGGCACAAAGAAGCTTGCTTCATCAACATGCAAAGGGTACAGCGTTGGCTCAGCAAAACGTGGCAAAGATGAGCTGAAAATTCAAACTCTTCTCTGACCGCTCTGTGGGTATCAAGTCTTGGTGGACTGCCCTCAAGGAACAGCAAGGCTTTGCACCCGATGACCAAATTTCCCTCCGCTAAATAAAGCTGACGGTTTTCAAGTAGCGCACCTATCGAGTTGCGAGAGGCTGAGGTATTAGCGGCCCACTTCTCATTGAAAATGCAGTCTCTGAATCCGACCGCCCTTTGTGCCTCCTGCCAGTGGCACTTCCTCACACCAACGCGACGCTCGACACCATCACCTTAACCACAGAAGAGGTGATCGACAGCTTGCACCCTGGGTCGACCCTAAGAAGGCCCTTGGACCAGACGGGGTGTCCCCGCCACATCCTTAAGCACTGCGCGCCCAGATAGGCAGCCCCCGTCACCGATCAGTCTCCAGTGTTGTCTCAGCACGGTAAGTGGCCCTCCACAGTGGAAGGTGGCAAGAGTACAATCCATTCACCAAAAAGTGAAAGAAGACGAGCCAAAAAATTAAGACCAATCGCACTCGCTGTCTGTCCTCGGCAACGACAACTGGAAACCATCATGCCACAGGAGCTCCTACTTCTTCACCACACACCGCTAATCTCACGCAACAGACAGTTCGGCTTCCGCCCTAACGGTCTTGCCAACGACATCCTTCTCCTTATGTTCCACCTTATGTACCAATTCCCTGGACAGAGGACGCGACACTTTTCGTCATGCCGTTGGACATCGGGCCGGAGCTTTGATAGGGTGTGGTCAACTATAGTCGCGGTCTCATCAGCCAAACTCCGCAAGCATGGTCGTTGAGCTGGCGGCCTTCTCCACCTCCTTCACGACTACACTGACAGGAACAGATTCTCTCAGCGTGGCGGTGAAACAGACACACTTCCGAAATAACACCCGATTGGAGCTGGGTCCCACAAGGGCAGTGTTTCTTGGACCCCTATTTCTTGAATGTGTTTTTTTACCGACCTCCGATGCTTTCACTGCACCGGAGGCCACGCCTACGGCGGATGACTGCACCCTCACTTCCCCTGTGACCGTACTGACCACCGCACTACTCTGGTCGCCCCGTTTTCCGCCCAACAAGTGTTTGGAGACCATCAAACCTCATGGGGACGACGGGTGGCAGGTTGATTGTGCGTATCTCGCCCAGGGACAAAACACAGGTCAATGCTGATCCTCCCGGCGACATCACCACCCCGCCACCCCTCATCCCACCCATTCTTCTGGACGGGGAAGGTGTTGCCCTTGCAGCCGGGCGGTCAACAATTCTCGGCGTTGAGGGGACAGCACACCTCTCCTTCACCAGCCCAAGTCATGGAAGAAACAGCCCTCTAAGGCCGCAGGTAGGTTGAACTGCGTCAGGCGCATCTCCCCCCTCCTTGACCTCGGGGTGTCACACCCTTTAAATTGCGGCCCAAGTTTTTTTCCCCCCCCGCTCCCTCCCTGGATACAATGCCCCCCTGACTTGGTCAATGCCTTGTCGCCCCCTCGGTCCAGTTGGTCTTCTGACAAGTACAAAACCGTGCCCAGCGGCTCATCTCCCCTGAAGCAACACAGACATTCAGCTCGCCCCGCCTACAGCCCCTACAGCACAGAAGAGCCGAGACGTGGCCAGGTGCCTTGTTGCGTGTCACGATACGAAAATCCTCAAGCATGGCGCCCCAACAACAATCTGCTATATCTCCGGCAGGCCGTGGGTGGACGACCGTCACCCATACTCCACCAGGGACGCCACAAAGAGGACCATGACAACTCATTTGTTCCCTTCGCCAGGACAGCGGACCTTTCTTCCGCTCCTTCCTGGCCGACTGATACAGCCAGGGCTAGTGGAACCATTTAGTGCGACAGAACTGACATGCACCAGGCCGCCACCCTCCACTCTTTAAGTGTTGCAGTGATGCCTGCTGGCTGAATGCCATCTGGACTAATTAGTCAACTAAATGTGCAGACTAAAGATAAGTTTTAATCGGAAAACCTCACCTGGGGAACTTTTTGGCTGTAAAATTAATATCAAATTTAAAAAACACAAAAAAAGAGAGAGAGAGGAAGAGAGAGAGAGAGAGGAGGAGAGAGAGAGAGAGAGAGAAGAGAGAGAGAGAGAGAGAGAGAGAGAGAGAGAGGAGAGAGAGAGAGGGATAGCGAGCGAGCGAGCGAGAGGGAGAGAGAGAGGAGAGAGAGAGGAGAGAGAGAGAGAGAGAGAAGAGGAGAGGAGAGGGAGGATAGAGAGAGAGAGAGAGAAAGAAGAAGAGAGAGAGGAGAAAGAACTAGAGTAAGAGAATAGAAGAGAAGAGAAGAGAAGAGAAAGAGAGAGAATAGAAGAGAAGAGAAAGAAGAGAGAGAATGGAATAGAATAGACGAGAAAGAAGCGAATAGAGAGAAGAGAGAGAGCGAAACGAGCGAGCGAGCGAGAGAGAGAGAGAGAGAGAGAGAGAGAGAGATATAGAGAGAGAGAGAGGAGAGAGTAGAGATAGAGATGAAGAGAGCGGAGAGAGAGAGAGAGAGAGAGAGAGAGAGAGAGAGAGAGTAGGAGAGAGAGAGGAGAGAGAGAGAGAGAGAGCGAGAGAGAGGAGAGAGAGAGAGAGCGAGAGAGAGAGAGAGAGAGGAGAGAGAGGAGAGAGAGGAAGAGAAGAGAGAGTAGAGAGAGAGAGAGAGAGAGAGCGAGAGAGAGAGAGATAGATAGATATGAAAGTAGAGAGTAGAGAGAGAGAGTAAGAGAGAGGAGAGAGAGAGAGAGGAAGAGGAGAAGAGAGAGAGAGAGAGGATAGAAGAAGAGAGAGAGAAGAGAGGAGAGAGAGATGAGAGAGAGAGAGAGAGAGAGGAGAGAGGAATAAGAATTATACTCAATCCTCGAAAAGGACTGCTGTTCATTTGTAAGTCCCTCTGTGATTCTGAAACTCCTATTTGTGCATATAGAACTAACAAATTTAAATAGGTAACATAAATAAATTAAATGTGAACTATCATAATATAAAGAGTAGAGTCAAAGAGAACCGCTGCACCCCTATCCTTGTACTCTTCCCTATAAACGTTTGTGAGATTTCCTTCCCACCCAGATTGCCGTTGTCTCTTCTACATGCACTGGATCTCTTCTCTCTCTCTCTCTCTCGTTCGCATCTCTCTCGTCTCTCTCCTCTCTCATCTGTCCCTCTCGTCCAGTCTCTCTCTCTCTCTCTCCTCATCTCTCTACGTCTTCTCTCTCTCTCTCTCCCTCCTCTTCTCTTTTCTATAAATATTGCAATTGTTCCTGCTGTTTTATTAGGCCAACACATTTTCACTTTAAAAGAGTTTTTTATAATGCAGTTATATACTTTTTATAGTTCGAGTATTATATATTTGTTTATAGAGGCGGGTATTATAAAATGGAAATGTTTAAGGTATCAGTGTATGTATGTATGGGTAAGTATGTATATTGTTATAGAAAATACTGCTGGGGTTGCATTTCTATTTTCTTGTTCTTAGGTTCAGTCTAACTTGCGATTTTCAAAGTAAAACTGATTTAAACTAGAAGTATGATATATTATTATGTGTGAAAATCCTATAGAGTTAGTCCCTTCCTCTACACTGAGGTGGCAACACTGGTCTCGCGTCTACACTGACCTACCATGAACGGTTTCTGAATTATTCACTAATAAATTTATTATAACGCGTTCAGCTCACAATTTGTTTCTCACACAGCAACACTTACCGTTCAAAAATTATTGCAAATGGATGGATCTACAATTGTATCCCCGGCATTTCCAATGATCTATCGAAAAAAATATTTTCGGATTTCTGGCTGCTCAAAAATATTCCAAAATTGACGACGATCAGGTTTTTGTTATTTTACCGCAAAACTATGAGCCGTAGAAGAAAACTTATCGAAGTAACAAAGGTTCATCATGCGGTGTTCTACATGATGCAGTAATCATCTTGTCAACCAACACACCTCATAGTTACCGAGAAAATGGATATTTTGTATAAATGTACGAATATGCTATTTTCTCGGTTATTTACCAATCAATATTGTGTTGCTTTACGCCAAATGGTAACTCTTGATCTACTTCATATTTACTTCTATATTCATGTTGTACTTATCTGTCATGTTTTTTTGGTTATTTAAAAAGTTATTAAAAAAAAAAAATCAAGACAATATTGGAAACTTGGGCCCTTGCTAAATTCGCAATATTTTTAGAAAAATAGATTTGCTTGAAAATTTGTTCCTAGCAGTTTTCGAGCATGCTGAACACGAATATGGAGTAAGTTTTCAGTTACACTTATTATAAGTCCCTATTTCAGCCAATTCACAATGACATGATACTTCCAGATATTCCTTAAAAATCACAAATTAGACAAAACTTACTACAAGACATAAAATTATGATAGGCATTGCTAGATTAATCATTACTTCAATACAATGATCAGTATTAGTATTTTCAGTATTAGTAATATTATGATTAATCCCAATTTGAGCCACCCATGCGATTGTCAAACTACTTATAAAAACCTAGGAATACTATAGCAATCCTGTGGGACTTCTAATGCCCTCCTATGACTCTTGTAGGATGCCTGAATCAGGTCGAATTATCCGAAGTATGAATTATACGGGTTCGATTTAGAGAGGGTTTACTGTATCCTAATTATTATCATAAAAGCAATATATAAAAAAACCACTTGAACACGGCAGAGACTCGTCATACCACTACCACTACCATCACCAAAATAAGGATCAAATTAATAATGATTAAAACATCATTATTATAATCATCATCAAAAAATAAAAATATCTATACACTTGAACATAACACTCGTCACATCACATACCTGTACCAATCACCACCACCACCACCACCACTACCTGTACCAACAACAACAACAACACCACCACCACCCACCACCAACAACAACAACAACACCAACAACAACAACAACACCACCACCACTACCTGTACCAACAACAACAACAACAACAACAACAACAACAACAACACCACTACCTGTACCAACAACAACAACAACAACAACAACAACCACAAAACCACCACCACCACCACTACCTGTACCAACAACAACAAAACAACAACAACAACAACAACAACAACAACAACAACAACAACAACAACAACACCACCACCACCACTACCTGTACCAACAACAACAACACCAACAACACCACCAACAACAACAACAACCACAACACCACCACCACCACCACTACCTGTACCAACAACAACAACAACACCACCACCAACAACAACAACAACCACAACACCACCACCACCACCACTACCTGTACCAACAACAACAACAACACCACCACAACAACAACAACAACCACAACACCACCACCACCACCACCACTACCTGAACCAACAACAACAACACCAACAACAACAACAACAACAACCACAACACCACCACCACCACCACTACCTGGGACCAACAACAACAACAACAACAACAACAACACAACAAAACCACAACACCACCACCACTACCTGTACCAACAACAACAAACCAAAAACAACAACAATAACAACAAACACAACACACCACCACCACCACTACCTGGTACCAACAACAACAACAACAATAACAACACCAACAACAACCACAACACCACCACCACCACCACTACCTGTACCAACAACAACAACAACACCAACAACAACCACAACACCACCACCACCACCACTACCTGTACCAACAACAACAACAACACCACCAACAACAACAACAACCACAACACCACCACCACCACCACTACCTGTACCAACAACAACAACACCAACAACAACAACAACAACAACAACAACCACAACACCACCACCACCACCACCACTACCTGAACCAACAACAACAACACCAACAACAACAACACCAACAACAACAACCACAACACCACCACCACCACCATTACCTGTACCAACAACAACAACAACACCAACAACAACAACAACAACAACCACAACACCACCACTACCTGTACCAACAACAACAACACCAACAACAACAACCACAACACCACCACCACCACCATTACCTGTACCAACAACAACAACAACACCACCACCAACAACAACAACAACCACAACACCACCACCACCACCACTACCTGTACCAACAACAACAACACCAACAACAACAACAACAACAACCACAACACCACCACCACCACCACCAGTACCTGAACCAACAACAACAACACCAACAACAACAACACCAACAACAACAACCACAACACCACCACCACCACCACTACCTGTACCAACAACAACAACAACACCAACAACAACAACATCACCACCACCACCAACAACAACACCAACAACAACAACACCACCAACAACAACCACAACACCACCCCCACCACCATTACCTGTACCAACAACAACAACAACACCAACAACAACAACAACAACAACCACAACACACCACCACCACCACTACCTGTACCAACAACAACAACACCAAAAACAAACAACAAAAAACCACCACCAACAACCAACAACACCAACAAAAAACAACCACAACACAACCACCACCCAAACCCTACCAACAACACAACACCAACCACAACACCACCACCACCACACTACCTGTACCAACAACAACAACAACAACAACCACACCCCCCACCACCACACCACTACCTACAACAACAACAACAACAACACACCACCACCACCACCACTACCTGTAAACCCAAAAACAACAACAAACAACCACAACACCACCACCACCACCACTACCTGTACCAACAAAACAACAAACACACCACCACCACCCCCACAACAACAACAAAAAAAACCACAACACCACCACCACCACTACCTGTACCAACAACAACAACAACACCACCACCACCACCACCAACAACAACAACAACAACAACCACAACACCACTACCACCACCACTACCTGTACCAACAACAACAACAACACCAACAACACCACAACAACAACAACAACAACAACAACCACAACACCACTACCACCACCACTACCTGTACCAACAACAACAACAACACCAACAACAACAACAACAACACCAACAACAACAACAACAATCATAACACCACCACCACCACCACTACCTGTACCAACAACAACAACAACACCAACAACAACACCAACAACACCACCAACAACAATCACAACACCACCACCACCACCACT